>JAJOZX010007245.1:0-67500 GCA_023014485.1 Bathynomus jamesi | reverse complement strand
TAGGCTCAACAATTTAGTCTCATCTATTAAGTTCACAGTGGAAAAAGAAATGATGGAAGCTTATCTTTTCTGAATCTAAAATTTCGGAGATGCTCTAATCAGTTCAAATTTGAAGTTTATCGGAAGCCTACTAATAATAACTCTTGTGTGCATTTTTATTCTGACCATCATCCCTCGATTAAATCTTCTATTTTCTCTGCTATGTTTCTTAGAGCATTGAGAGTTGTCAGTCCCGAATTTTAGATTCCGAGTTATGCAATATCATGAATATTGGTACTAAATTATGTTATCCTATTTCATTTTTAGATAATTGCCTTAGGAAAGCCAGAAATAGGCATTATAATAGTGTAACTGTAAAGGAATTTGAACGTAAAAATATCCTTAGCCTGCCTTACTCTGTTAATTTTCAATATCTTCCGACTTTACTTAAAGCAATTGGTATCAACGTAGTCTTTAAGTATAATAATACTGTTAAATCACGCCTAATAAAGAATAGCCCAAATAATGCGGTTGGCTGTGTGTATTCGATCGGATGCACACAATGTAACTTAGTATACTGTATATAGGCCAAACGGGTAAAACGTTAGATATTCGGGTAAAACAGCATAAATATGCGTGTAGAAGAGCAAATAATTCTAATGCATTGTTTAACCATATGTATAGATGTAATCTTAGCATCAAGTGGGATAGTTCTGAAGCGCTTGTTAAAAATAGTGATATAATTGAAAGAAATATTCTAGAATGTGCATTTATCCATTTTAAAAATAATTTCAATAACAGTGCAGGAATGTATAAAATTTACCATAGCTTGTTTAAATTCCTTCTGCCTCTCATTAAGTCCGGTTCATTATGTGCTAATCTCTTTGTTTTCGTCCCGCTATACAGTATATATTGTGGGCATCTCGCCTGCTCTCTTCATTCCCTGACGAGGTGTACTTCTGAATATACGAAAGGCCTTGGAATCATTTTTCCTTTTCCTACGTCTTCGTTTTTATCCTAAATATAATATATATAATATATATGTGTGTGTGTGTGTGTGTGTGTGTGTGGAATGTTAAACTATGTAATTTGTTTTTTCTTTACATGCCAAAGGACCTATGTCACTCACTTCTAAAAAGAATTAATTATAAATATAAGATTTAATTTAAAATTAAAGTTAGGATAATTGTAATTTATTTTTGTAGACTATTTTTATAATTATAATACGTGATATATCCTTAATACAAACCGTGGTTCAACTATCAAACTTTCAAGTTTTCACCTGCGTCTACAGATAAAATCTCATATTTTTAACGAACACACACACACACACACACATATATATATATATATATATGTATATTACTTTGAGTTTCAACAAATGTTAAGGATCAACCTGCGTTCGACCCATCTGCACCTTCTCGCCACGTTTTGAAGGAAGGACTTTACACGGGTATATATATATATATATATATATGGGAGTGAACTCAGAATGATTCCCTGAGATTTTTTATGATACACACAGACCGTGCAACCCGTGCATGGAACAAGGAACTCTTCTGGGAAAATTAAATCCCCTAAAATGACAAACACTACAGTTCTTTTTCTTTTTCATGATGTTAGCCCGACGTGGGCAACGGGTCACTCGCAAAGAGGTCCCAAAAATATAGCTTCCCTCACCAGCTATCTGCAAAGCAGATAGGATCCAGCTTTGGGACAGGATCTAGGGTTTAACCCTTTCAAGCCTACTTTTGCAAAATGCACATACATTCATTTTTCTTATTGCTTTAGCTTGATCTCAACAGGATTGAAAGGGTTAAAGCAGCCTAGCCCGGCTACATTTAGAACCTCAATATAAGCAAAATACTCGTTGCATTCACGTCGGATTGAATACATCAAAGAAAAAAGGGTAACTAATAAAACTAACTATTATATTTTTAGCCAAAAACCAAAACTTAAACCTCAACTGGCAGAATTGAGCGTCCACTTTTTAAGGCACATAACATGTCCGTTTCATGATGGGAGTGAACTCAGAATGGTTCCCTGAGGTTTTTTATGATACACACAGACCGTGCATAGAACACGGAACATAGAACATCTGCTTTGCAGATAGCTGGTAAGGAAAGCTATATTTTTGGGACCTCTTTGCGAGTGACCCGTTGCCCACGTCGGGTTAACATCATGAAAAAGAAAAAACTGTAGTGTTTGTCATTTACCATTACTTATTCGAACTATAGTGGATTTAATTTTCCCAGAAGAGTTCCTTGTTCCATGCACGGTCTGTGTATCATATATATATATACATATACACATACTATAAGCATGAAAGTTCGTTAAGACTTCAAATCGAAGTACGTAAATGGTCATTTTGTAACTTTAAGTTCCAAGTAATAAACATTTCCTCACATTAGCCGGAAAAGTTCCGTTTTTGTTATATGGGGTCAAGGTCCAGGGGTCAAAAAGAGAGTCGGTTAGTCTTCGGTTAGTGGATATGGAGTTACCAGTTTGAAACCTGATTCTGAGAGGAACCTCTCCTTAACCTATTTTTGGCATTATAATAATTTGCTTTTTTAACTGAGAAACATATATAGGCCTAAGACGTTGTTGTGAATTCATTAACTAAAGGAAGTTCGCTGGTACTAAACCTATGCAGTTAGAATTTTGCCAATTTCAGTCCGAATAAATTTGGATCCATCCTTGTATATCAGAATTCAAACTCTGACGTCATGATGAATGCGGTTATAAGATCAGAATTAAGCCCTTGGAAAACTTAAAGTTTGGTGCCTTTCTAAAAATCACTAAGGGTAACCAAAGAAAAGTTTTATTGTCACTTTCAAAGTTTCTCGAATGCATACTGTAAGTCAGGCGAAGGAGTTCACGAAACAACACTCCTAAATTCCCTCAGCAATGGAGTTGGCGGATTTCGACTCTGTTTGTAGCGTGAAGAGGACGAAAATTATATGGTTTTTAATTTTACGATCAGCCATGATCACTTTCCGAGGATCATTTTTTTTTTTTTTTTTTAACATATTCCGAGAGAATTTTCCCGGATATAAAAATAAGACCAAATCCTTTATTCATGAAACATTAAGAAAAGAAGCAGAAGATATTTTTGTTTGACTGTTCACTTATGATTATAAATTATATATTGAAGTTGTATGCAGTATAATTAGTCATTAGCGAGAGATGAGGTCAAATTCCATGCGGACAAGCGATTTGAAGTTTTTTACTATCATTCCAAATTTGGTTTTTTGGAACTACTTTCAGTAATGTATTTTTTTTATATAACTGTACTGTTGTTACCTGAAGCATTATATATATTGGAAAATGGAAATTAATACAACACTGGGTCTGACTGCATGTTGCTGAGGAGAGCAGTGATATCCTTCTGTTGCTAAGGGGCACACCTTTGTGGATATACATCACTGGAGGCAGGATGTAGCTTTTCTTTGATCTTTCCTTTACTAATAGAAGGATATTACCAATATCCTTCGAAAAAAAATATATACGAGTATATAAAACCTAAAAATTTACATATATTTTTAGGTATATATATATATATATATAAATATATATGTATATATATATATATATATATATATATAATATATATATATATATATATATATATATATATATATATATACATGTATGTATGTATGTACAATTTGTAGGTTGTTTATATTGGGAAAAGTACGTCATACCATTGTATTGCACAGAGCAGATGTTCGGAGTATGGACGGAGTTTGATATGCAGAAATTCTGCATTTTGGCAGCTGTACAACACAAACATGCCCGCTCCCAGCATTCCTCATACGCCAAGAATAGATACGAAGACATCTAACATTGACTGAAGCTTACCGATTACTTAAAACTAAATTTCTCAGTGATTTTACTATTTAAGATTTTTGCGGGGCAGAAATCTAATTGTTTTAGCTCAAATTATTATTATGTTTTAAATGTATTTTGTAGCTCGTCTTTGAATAGTATCAAGTTGTCTTAGATTAAACTCTCTTCACCCAGCCTAAAGATGGGAGCAGTACTCAATGTGCATGATTACGTACGTGGTTTTTATAAATGATAACCAACTGCTCATTGGTAAAATAGTGCCTGGCCGAAAACAGTACAGTAGATTAAACATTTTGGAGGCTTTTTTTTTTTTTGCGAGAGATCTGAAATGGAGAGTGTATTAAAGATTGCGTGTAAGATCCACGCTCGGCCACTCACGCAAGATCAGCATTTATTTAAGACTGTATTGTGGTTTCCTCGGATTCAAAAACTTTTAATTGACAGGTGGAAAAGCAGTGAAGGACCTATAAAGGGTTGATCACTGTAGGCGTATATAGAATTAGATGTAAAGGAGAGAAGTTCATTAATATAGGGAAGAAATAGAGTTGAGATAAATATTTTCCTAAGGAAAGATGAAGTTGGAGTGAAAGTCATAAAAAAAGACCATCAAGCACTATACGTACTCCGCGACCAAATAGAGAAGATGACAGGAAAGGAAGGAGAAAGGCCATAGGAGGGTAGTTTATAGAAGAATGAATCGATGCCATGCTTCGTCAGAAGCTGAGGATATAGCTAGTTCTGTTGCGTGTTTTTCTCTATATTTATCTATTGTCTGGTGAATTTGTCGAAGGAAAAAAAGAAAAATAATCAGCAGTAGAACGATCATGAAGAAACGATTCTGCTGCTCAAGAATAAATCTACTTTTATCGAGGATTTTCATGATATGGCAATTCATAAGTGACTCAGATGTCTTACGAATAACTGAGGTTAGAGAAACTGGTCTGTAATTAAGGGGATCTAAGGAACTACCCCCTTTTGGGTATGGAATGATTGTTGACATCTTTCCAAGAGAGAGAAACGAAGAAGAACGGAGACATGAACGGAAGAATTTGGAAAGAAAAGAAACAAGTCCAAGACAACAGTTTTTCAAAACAATCTGGAGAATCTCATCGAACTCGACACCTCTCATGTATTTTAAGTTTGTTTTATGTGTCCAGCATTCCTGATTTTTATTTTTAAGTCTGAAAAAGGAGTTCTCGTGTCGAGACGAAGAATCACTCGATCATCTTTTTTGGTGGGTAGAGTCGGAAGCAAACACTCGAGAAATATAATAATTGGTCTTCTTCCTCTAGAACTAGTAATTAGTGAGGCATCGGGAAGCCATCAGTGGCGGGTTAGAGGAGTGAATATTATGATTTGAGTTAAAAGCTTCTGAAGAGGACTAGAATGTTTTATTTTCGTTAAGGCTGTTTAAAAGTTTGCTAACTTGTTTCTCGCGAAAGGGTAATTTTTGCTAATTTGATTTTACGATTTAAGAACGGTGACTCGCATAATGATGATGATTTAAGGCTTAACCCTTTACTGCCCAAATATTTTGTAGGGTTAAGTTACGAATGCGTGTATTTGAAAGGTTACAAATTTGTCCTTTTGGGCAGTAAAGGCCCAAAGGGGTTCTGCACGGAGGGGAGGTTTTTTAGGTAGCTACTATTTCCTTTTGTCCGTAGCAGTGTTGGGCAACTCTTTGCTCGCGGACCAAAAATTGCCTTGATAACTGTTTAAATTACACTCCCAGCAACTGAAAATTAATTTAATAACTAAAGTTAGTAAAACTAAACGAAAAAATATTCTTATTTCATCAAAGAAACTCAAAGAATAATGACCTGTCTTAGAATGCGGTAAATATACTATTTAATATGCCAATTTGGTAATACCTATATTTGTGAGCAATCATTCTCGGAGGTGAAACTCATCAAAATCAGCACCTATCACGACTGAATGAGTGCTACTTATTCAGTCTTTTGCTGTTAACAACAAACAGCTAACCAGATATCAGATACTGATAACTGTTAACGAGGAAAAAACAGCAAACAGCATCTCATTAAATCGGGTAAAATTCTAGCATCTAGAGCCTATATAGAAATATATGTTATTTTTTATACTTTCAAATTTAGTTATGTCCGCCATAAACATTTGGTCTGCGAATTGCTTTCGATGTCGGTAGTAGCCCGAGATAAAAAAAAAAGGTTGCCCGCAATGGTCTAGAGCAGTGGTTCTTAACCGGGGGGCGCGCCCCCCTAGAAACAGGAATTTCTCTAATTGTATTTGTTATTCTCTTAACGAGAGCATGGGCTAATATTGAGAAGTTATTGAGAATGTTATTTTGATTGAAGGGGGGCGTGGAGGGAAGGACCAATTCCTAGAGGGGGCATGGTAGTAAAAAGGTTAAGAACCACTGGTCTAGAGGCTATTGTATAAGAATGTTGTACTATTGCGGGACGTTTGCTGTTTGAGTGAATGTTTATGGGAAGTAAATTTATACATGCTCACCCACATAATCTCAGAAATGTTGTTAGCAATACACTGTAGTAAACTTAAGTTGTTTCATTTGAACCGACTATGGAACAATTATTTTTTTTTGTAAAACGAGTGGTCCAGCTTCTTCTAGACCGATTTTGAACCAGTTATATTTTTAATGTCGATATAATTTGTTCCAAACCAGTCCACAAAGGAAGGATGATCTACAGATCTACAGAAGCTAATGCTAACAAATACCCTAAGATCCACTCTAAGGTTAGCCCGAGAGAAAGGAAGGAGTAGGGGGTTAAGAGAAGAAAATAAGGGGTTAAGTAAGTAGCAACACCTATCACTCGTGGGTTAACATTCATTCAGAAAAAGAAAAAAAAGACTCACCATCATCATCCGCCGGCCACTGCCGACAAGTCAGAAAAATAGTCGGAGAAAATAGGAGAGGGGTGAAAGATGAAAATAAGTAAAATAAGAACGCTTACAAACCATGCAAACACAGTCTTAACTCACTGTCATACCATGCAAACTACAAACATGCAAGAAAAGAGAGTTACAGACATGCAAAGTAAGGAGAGGATAAAAAAAAAAAGTAGGTAAAGTTAAACAAAAAGTGGGGTTAGTTTACGCTACGAGCTACATCTACGTTCGTGTTAGTCTAATTTTTTTTTTTTTTATTTAATAATTTTATTGCTGGCATCACACGCTGGCATGTCACAAGCTGGCATTAATCGTCAACATACTCATCCTCGACCACCACCCCCAGAGCTCCTGTTGCTAATTGTTTTTTTTTTATTTTAAACAACGTTAATATTTTTAAAATGTCTGTCAAGACGTTTCTTAAATACATTAACGCTGGTAGAGTTCACGACGGGCGCGAGAAGAGTATTCCATTTATCAATTACTTTAAACGTAAAGAAGTTTTTAGCGATATTAGTAATGAAACGTCTGCCACGCAACTTAAATCCGTTATTACGAGTATTACTATTATCGAAAGTGAACAATTTGTCAAAATTTACGTTATCGATGTTATTAACGATTTTGAAAACTTCAATAAGCTCCCCCTTTAATCTCCTAGTTTCGAGTGAATACAGGTCTAACTCTTTAATCCTATCTTCATAAGGCTTGTTGCGCAATGACGAAATTAGTTTCGTGGCACGACGCTGAACCCTTTCTAACCTATCAATATCCTCACGCAAGTACGGGCACCAAAACTGAACGGCGTATTCTAAATGAGGCCTGACTAGGGACTTGTAAAGGGGCAATATAATATCCTTCGATTTAAATTCGAAATTACGCGCTATGAAGCCTAACATCCTATTAGCTTTTGCGCAAGACTCCAGGCACTGGTTCCTAACCTTTAAATCCTTAGATACGCGTACGCCTAAATCTACTTCCTCGTCAACGCTCGCCAACTCTCTATCATCCATCGTGTACGTGTAATTATGTTACGAGAACCTACATGCAAAACTTTACATTGTCTACGTTAAATTGCATCTGCCACTTATCCGTCCACTCCATAATCCTATTTACATCGTCTTGGAGCCTATTTCTGTCGTCCTCGTTAACAACCTTACCGCCTATTTTAGTATCGTCCGCGAATTTTGACACGTTACTAGTCAATCCTACATCTCTGTCGTTAATGTAAATTACGAGTAGCAATGGGCCTAACACTGAACCCTGTGGGACACCGCTACCTACATCCAACCACCCCGATTCACTACCATTAACTACCACCCTCTGCCTCCTAGCACGAAGCCATTCTTCTAACCAGTTAGCTACCTGACCGCGTATACCGTGCGCTTTGACCTTCGCAATTAATCTCGTATGCGGAGATGATGATGATGATGATGGACCATTCATTTTAACAAGAAACAGTCCTATAATTAATCCAGCAAATAAAACTATTTTTTTAAAACGGTATTCTGTTTTAGAACAGCTTTACAATGTAGTACCAACTCACTACGACGAAGTTAATTGAAACAGTCTCCTTGGAAGATATGGTAGCAGAGACGATGCAATGAACACATGAATCAAGAGGATAGGAGACATTAATAAGCATGATTGTGGGATAGCAGGTTCTGAGAAATAGATCAATAGATAGCTATAGTGGTGTTGCGATCAAGAATCCTCGTTAATTGGTTGGTTGACAAGTTTGTTAGGACTGTGGGAGTCAGCAACGTGTTCTCCTCGCACGAAACAAAGAACGCTAGCCACCCCATATTGCGTCGACTGAAGTCCCGAAGTACCACGATTTTGGCGATAGAATCGGAAGTATTTCTGATTAAAAATCCGTTAAATGGTCGAAGATTAATGAAACTTGGGAAAGCGATAAACACAATGGAAGTATCAATACTACTAGAGTCAGTTGAGTGAAAGAGTTTGGAAAAGGGAAGGAAGTCAAAGTTAGGAAAAGGAAAGGGGAAACGACGTTAAAAGCTGCTCCAAATATGGTATAGCAACATAAGCCATCTTTTGCTCTGAGATTAGGAAAAAATGATTATATCCCGGAAAGTCCAAACGAGAAGAAATCGATGAAGATATTTAGTTGAATCTCGGTTAAAAAAATATAAATAATCAGGTTTAGCAAACTGAGAAAAACTACGAAATAAAGATTGGTGTTTAGTCCCTTTATATTGCAAAAATGAGTAAAAATGGTGTTTCGTGATACTTGACCCGGAAACAGTGATCGCGTGGTTAGGGATGTTTGTTTCCCAGAATTAAGTGTTGACGGTTCGAGTGAACCCTGGGGAATGAGCGCAGAACGACCGATGAGGTTTTTCCGAGTTTCCCCCGGGATAACATTAAAAAGCGTAGACATCAAAACTTTTAAAATGATGAGTAAAACAAAAGCTATGGCTGTATGTTGTATAAGAAGGACCCGTTACAGTGACAGGAACATGCACGTCACGTTAAATGCAGTAGGGTCCGTGCAAAAATAGAGGTTAGCCTATATAGTAGCCTCGGTAGAGAGACCAGCATTTGAAGCACATGAAAAAAAAGCTGGAATCTGACCTTTACATAAGACTTATTAAGTTTCAGCGGAAATACTTTCCTGCACAGTTACTGTTACAACTGTACGACCTTTGGTGTGTCTGTGTATATATATACACACACCACACACACACGTATATGGGATTGAATTCAGAATGGTCCCCTGAGATCTTTTATGTTACACGTTGACCGTGCATGGAACAAGGAAACTCTTCTGGGAAAATTAAATTACTATAGTTCGAATAAGTAATGGTGATAAATGACAAATACTATAGTTTTCTTTTTCATGATGTTAGAACGACGTGGGCAACGGGTCACTCGCATGAAAAAGAAAAACTATAGTATTTGTCATTTACTATTACTTATTTGAACAATAGTGGATTTCATTTCCCACAAGAGTTCCTTGTTCCATGCGCGGTTTCTGTGTAACACATATAGATATATATATATAATATATATATATAATTAATATATTATATATATATATATATATATATATATATATATATATATATATATATATGAAAAATTATTTCACGAAAGGACACGTGAAAATATTTATGATGAATAAAACCACGAAGGGAAAAGAAACACAAAGGGGTGCTCAAGCGCTTTCGTCTAATGACATTCTCAGGAACACTGCAGTGTGTTCCTGAGAATGTCATTAGACGAAAGCGCTTGAGCACCCCTTGTGTTCTTTTCCCTTCGTTGTTTTATTCATCATATATATATATATATATATATATATATATGATACACAGACAGTGCATGGAACAAGGAACTCTTCTGGGATAATTAAATCCACTATGGGGACCATTCTGAGTTCATTCCCATCTTCAAACGGACATGTTATGTGCCTTGAAAAGTGGACGCTCAATTCTGCCAGTTGAGGTTTAAGTTTTGGTTTTTGGCTAAAAATATAATAGTTACCCCTTTTTCTTTGATGCATTCTATCTGACGTGAAGGCAGCGAGTCTTTTGCTTATATTGAGGTTCTAAATGTAGCATGGCTAGGTGCTTTAAACCTAGATCCATGTCCCAAAGCTGGATCCTGTCTGCTTTGCAGATAGCTGGTGAGGGAAGCTATATTTATGGGACCTCTTTGCGAGTTACCCGTTGCCCACGTCGGGCTAGCATCATGAAAAAGAAAAACTATGGTATTTGTCATTTACCATACTTATTCGGACTATAGTGGATTTAATTATCTCAGAAGAGTTCCTTGTTCCATGCACTGTCTGTGTGTATCATAAAAAAACTCAGGGGACCATTCTGAGTTCATTCCCATATATATATATATATATATATTATATATATATATATATATATATATATATATATATATATATATATATATATATATATATATATATATTTATATATATATATATATATCAAATACTAACAAATGTCAATTCTCTTACATAAATTGCTATTGACACTGCGTCATAGCTATGGATTGAAGGAAATTATATTTAAATACACTGACAATAATTCAACTATTTATAGCTGTTTCCTAGATATAAGTAAGGCATATGATAGAGTGAACCACAATATTTTATATAAAAAAACTAGAAGACAGGAAAGTTTCCATGTACATATTAAATTTATTGAAATTTTGGTATTCCCACCAATCTTTTACTGTTAGGTGGGGGCAATGTACTATCCGAATGTTTTCGTTTCTCTTGCGGAGTTAGACAAGGCTCCTTGCTCTCTCCTCTGCTGTTTAATGTGTATATTTATGGATTAATTGCCTCACTTAATGAAGCAACAGTTGGATGTTGTATAGATAACACAATGATAAATAACTTAGTTTACGCCGATGATATGGTGTCAGTAAGTCCTTCTGTTAAAGGACTGGATTGGCTGCTGAAAGTCTGCGAATTATATTCGCAGAAACATGATGTTCTTTTTAATGTTACAAAAACTAAGGTTATGCAATTCCATCTTAAAAGCTCTAATCAACCAGCTGATATTAGGTTTAAAATGAGAGGTGAAGTAATTGAGGAAGTACAAGAATTTAAGTACTTGGGTGACTATCAGGAACTTCCGGTTCTGTACAAGTGAAGCTAAAGACACTCTTTTTCGTACTTTCTGTAGTAATATAGTAATATATACGGACAGCAACTCCGGGTGAATTACAGAAAAGGTTCTGGCAGAACCCTAAATTTGCTGTACAACAGATCTTTTAGACTCCTACATAAATTACCCCCGAGATGCTCAGCTTCGCAAATGTTTGTTACCCGCAATGTCCCGAGCTTCCCTGGAGGTAACAAGACATACTTAATGCAGTCTATGCAAAGAATTAAAAATCAACCAACCCGATTATCCAAGCTATTCATCAGTCCTGCCGTATATCTTCTAAGCTATGGAATTCATGGTATGAAAACGTCTTCCTGTAGCTTCACTTAATTTCGACATTACTGTATTATTTCTCATTAATATGTATATATTTCTATCCTTAGTATGTAAATTGTCATTGTATTCTATTGTCAGTTCGTATTATTAATATTTGTCATATGGACTATGGTCTGCCAAAAAACTTTTTCAATTTCATTTTCATTTAGTAAATACGCCAATCACGACATACTCCTCTCGAATATTCACTTTTTAGTTCCTCACTAGTGCGTGACCAGACTCGTAAACCAGAGACTCGAGGGTGACCTTGCAAAAAATTAAACGGTGAGAAGAATGTGCTAACGTCTCTACTAGAATGTTACGTCCGTAACAGTTTATGCGGGAAAAATGGCATATTGCATCGAAAAGGTATTAGTCAGGTAGCTTAACAAAATGAAGGGGAGTCTTGACAAAAGCACCTACTTTTTTCTGACATTTTATTAGGTCATATTATTCAGCTTTTTCATTGGAACCAAAAAATCTGACATGGATGGAGCTTCCATTTGGCCTGTTGCAATACTGACCCTAATTTTGGCATGAAATTACACCTAAAAGGCATCGAATTTTCCAGTCTTCCTATATAGTAGAATTAGGATATAAGATTGTCAATCCTGTGTGTGTAGAAAATAAAAACACTGTAATTCAGTACAGTATATTTAGAGTATAAAACACACTAATTTGATATATCACCATATTAAAGAGCTAAACAAAAAATAAAAACATCATAATGTATGTAGAATATAAAAACACTTCAATTCAAAACATACAGCAAGTTCAGTTATATGTTACATTTGCAGCTGCAAAGTTCTGTGCATTTCCAGTGTGCCTTCTTGCACGAACACCTTGCACCACAACCACTCAAGCTTTTGCACCCACACTTCACCAGTTCACTGCATGCTTTGGAGGCCATCGGTAGTGTGCTCCACACAGGAAACCAGGACTTGCTCTCTCTATCAAATGTCCATCCCCACCCTTCTGGAGTAGGAGTCTGCTGCTTGACCAGTTCACATATCGTCCAGATTCCAGCTTGGTAGGCAGCGCGCCTCGAGTGTTGCAACAAAGCGTCCTGAGTCGGTGGAATGTTCTCCATCGTTTTGCTCTTTTTGCAGAACAACTCCCTCCGTGCCTCATTGACAGATTCCAGAGTGTTTGTCTTGTCATAGATGACGACTGTGAAGCGTTCCAGTAGTTGGAAGTGTTGGGAGTCCACGGTCAGTGGGGTGTGCGGATTTGCTGCCATGTAGTTGAATGCCTGGGTGACCTCAGGGTAGGAATTCCAGGCTTCCCATGTTGACATCTTCCCTTTTCCATAGAATGCTGAGGTTGTGTTACACCCTGTGAAACTGTGGAACAGGGAAAGGGCTGTGGACTTGTCTTTGCCCAGAGCATGGCAGATGGCATTGATATGTAGGTACATGAAGTTCTTGCCAGTGCCAAAGGCAACCTAGATGTCTGCAAGTGGATATTTGGCGACGATGGCGTGGAATTTGCCGATGAAGATGATGACTACGTCAGTTTCCTTCTCGATCAGCTTGATAGCATGCTCCAGCCAACGTTTCTCTTTCTCTTGTGCTCCCTCCAGACGTCCCTCCACAGCTTTGACAGCATTGGATGTTTTGGGTACAGCCACACTTTTTGTCGTGAGTGCAACAGCGGGCACAATGGTGAAGCTGTCAGGCAACAAATGGTTCTTCTTTGTTTCTGAAGAGGGCAGCCGTATACCATCCTGAGGGTGTCCCATATTGGACTTGATAGGCTGATACCTGTACCGTGGAATGAACCTTTGGCCGTGGTGCTTGATGGGTTGTGATCCAAGTTGTCCGAGGCACCAACGGTAAAGAGGCCTTTGCGTAGCTGGGCAGGACTCACAGAACCTTTGTCCTTGATGTTCCCACAGACAGCAGTAGCCAGTTGATTCTCAAGTAGAACTACCTGATCATAGCTTACACTCAAGCCCAAAGTGTACAGCTGTGTTATCAACTTCTTGGACCTGGTTTGCGTGTGAACATTTAGTCCAAGGTAGAGGGGCAAGGGTGGTTCATGCTCCAACGAATGTCGAGACTTGGCAGTTGCAGCAGCCGCTCCCTTCATAGCAGTTGGAGCCTTCTTCTTGCAGTTAAACAGAATCATTTGCGAGACCGTGAGGCATGACTGGGAGTCTGCAGAATCCTGGTCCTTGAGGTTGGCTCCTTTCAGAAGCATGGCTACCAGGGATTTGAGAGTTGTGGGGACTGAGTCCTGCTGGCATCCAGATGGGAATGAAGCATCGAAGTTGAACCCTTTAAAATGGGAGATATCGTCACACACAATTCTGGCAGCTTTCGCCAGAATCACTGCATCCCCCTCATAGTCAGACTTCAAAGTGTCCTTGAGCAGTTCCTGCATGCCTTGTTCGAAGACAAGTACTACATTCTTGCCATCACTGTGCTCTTGTGCTTGTGGAAAGTACTTCAGAACTTGTTCCTTGAAGCGAACCTTGTTGATCTCTCTACCAATACCAAGGTCGACCAGGCGATTTTCATAGAGCTGACGCAGCGAGGAGAACTTGAAACAAAAAGTTCCATCCTCTACAGAGTTCTCAACATATGTAATGAGCTCAACAAAAGCTCTGGCTTTCAGTTTCTTCTCTTCCACGTCAGTCTGAGAGTAGTCTTGGCTTCTCCTCAGAAAGGAACGATGGCGATTTCGCAGTCCAGTCAAGCAAGCAAGGTGATACTTTGCATCAATGGCAGCGAGGTCACCACCTTCAATCCTGGTCAGTAAATCTGTTTCGTGCAGATCTGCGACCATGGTTCTTACGTTGCTGTCTCCCTGAAGAATTGCAAAATCATGGAGTTGCCCATCGCATTTGTTTCAGAATATGCACTTATTCTTCTCCACGGGCATGCGGTGTCGACGTCGTTTGGCTGCAGCATCACTCTCAGTACTGCTGGCTCTCTCCCTTTTCCTTGTTCTTTCCAGTTTCTCTGCACTGAACTTGACATGACATGTTTTGTGCCACTGTGCACGGTGCTGAACAAACTGGGCCTTGTCCATGTCCTCACTAAACTTGAGTGGGACCGGGAGTCTCCCTAACTTCCTGAATTCATTGACATTGTCCAGAAAGGGTTTGTATGCCTCTGAGCTGTCCCTGTGTTGACGCACATTAAGTGGGCATCGGAGTGTTTCAGAGGTTGTCTGCTGACATATTACACACATAGTCCAGTCCATTGTGTGCATCTACAAGGGTCCTCAGGCACGGTCTGCAATATAAAGAAGCATTTGTTAGAATTTGTCATCCTTACCGACCACAACAAATGTGGAAAAAAATCTGTGAACCAAAAAATAAATATTTTTTCATTCTACACGTTTGAATGTTGCTGCTGCCAAGCAATATGCATAGTATTATAACATTCTACAACAGTAATAGAGCTCTCAGAGCCAATATCTTTATTTCTAACCGAAAAACTGATTTTTTCCTGGTTTTCGTCCACCCATTTTTGAGAAATGGTTGAAGCAGGCTCCAGCAAGCTCAGATTACTTGGTTCCAATAAAAATATCAAAATTTATATCACACAGATTGTCAGGAAAAAAAATGGTGCTTTTGTCCGGCATGTCCCCATATTGTCAAAATGTGGTCCTAAACTGCCTGACTATATTGTGTCTCAATATATCTAAATGAAATAATTTCTGACTTCTTGATTATCGGATTTATAGCAACGGTCATGCCTTATTTTAAAACTTGAGTTTCCACTTTCAAGTGGCATATATGACATGCCACCACAATTTCATATCGCTCCAGTTCGGCAAATATTCACAACAACTTCGTGATAAAAAAAATCTCGCAAGATACATGCGATCATGCTTGCCACTACAGAAAGTAAAGTTTGTGTGCAAGTTCCTTGAAGTGTGCCCAACTTGGCATCCTTTCTAGACATGACACGTGCCAAGATCACTGAACGATTCCAGTCCTTCCACCCTTGGTCTGGTGTAGTACAGAAGACTCTTAAGGTGCTTGGACGCGCGTGTGTCTCAATGTGTCCGTCTGTGCATACCCACGAGGGTGATGGGCACGTCCTGCACATACTATAGGCCTAGATATTCGAGACTCCCAATGTAAGCTGCAGTTATCATCTTTTAAAATCACTTCTTGCTGCATCGTCTCCAACCAACGTTTCCAAGGTTTTTATATTGTGACGTTGTCTTGACTATTTACTAAATTAAGAGGGATATAAAATTGTGGTGATATGTCTTGTATACCACTCGAAAGAGCAAATTTCAAGCTTTGAAATAAAACTAGGTGGTAGTTATATATTTAGACATGCGTTAAAAAAACTAGAACCAAAACAAAGAAAAGTACAAGTAATGATTTTAGTGATAAAAGTAAAAAAAAAAACTTAAAACAAAAAATAGGACTAACGATGTATATATATTATATATATATATATATATATATATATATATATATATATATATATATATATATGTAGTGATCGCTGATAAACCTATTTATGGGACATTGTCTTGTGATATTCAACCTGTACCCATTTGGTTGATAGGACATTTTATCGACACTAAACACTAACGTAACCTAACCTGACCTAACTGAACATAGTTCGCCGATTCAATGTAGCATCGAGAGAATGAGGTAAGCCTGGCGATAATGGTATTCCTACTTAATATGAGTAAGTCATCGAAGATTTCTATGCGTATCCAGCATTTATCCCCCTTAAAAACTTAAATTCTCTTTCAAATTTAAATCTTTGTTTTCAACTTCATCGCCTACAATCATTTATCAGGATAAAATTCAGCCTCAAAATGAGTTTGGCTCCTAAAATTTCAACCTAGTTGCAGGAAAGAGAATTACACGTGGCGTCCTCTGATTGGCTGTCAAGTACTGCTGATTAATGATAGAAAACGCGACATTCTCTCGCGCAATGGATAACTCTCCTAAATTATTTCTCGGAATAGTGTTAGTCACTTTTATTGTCCAGTTATTCATTTAATTAATAACCACAGACCTTAGTCATTGTCAGATCTGTTAAAAGAACATTAAGGCTATCTGCCAAATCGTTTTTCTAATGTCATTTCACGGAGGTTTACATAAAGAGGCGGTTTTGTTTTTTATGTATAAGCCATTTTTTAGCATATTCATAGGTTTTTTCATATACTCTATCATTTTGTGAATATATATATATATATATATATATATATATATATATATATATATATGATGTGATACAACTCAGAATGGTCTCCTGAGAAACTTTCATGTTACACACAGACCGTGCATGGAGCGAGGATCTCAAAGCTGGATCATATCTGCTTGGCAGTTAGCTGGTGAAGGAAGCTATATTTTGGGGCCTCTTTACGAATGACCCATTGCCCATGTCGGGCTAACATCATGAAAAAGAAAAAAACTATAGTGTTTGTCATTCACCATTATTTATTCGGACTATAGTGGATTTAATTTTCCCAGAAGAGTTCCTTGTTCCATGCACGGTCTGTGTATAATATATATATATATATATATATATATATATATATATATATATATATATATATAGAGAGAGAGAGAGAGAGAGAGAGAGAGAGAGAGAGAGAGAGATTTAAAACATTCTAGGATTTAAATTGCTAATATAAATATATATATATAATATATATGCAATTTAAATCCCAAAATGTTTTAAATTCCTCAATGCATGTCAGTCTCGTGTCATGTACAGAGCAGACAGAGCCAGACAGGCACCGTACGAGCTGTATATACTTAAAATTAAACAAATAGAGAAATAAAATCGAAAAAATAAATAAAAAGTTACCCATGAAATATATTTTTCCTAAAAGAGAACGGTTCAGTACTTCCCCTTTCCGGCCTTATTGTGCCCTTAATAAGATCACTTCCGATTACTGAACAGGAATAACCTCAGAAGCAAAGGGACATCATTTTAGCCGGTCTCTCGCAAAGTTGTGATGGGGGGAGGCGGGGTTGGTAATCTCAATTTTGTGATTTCTAAACTTTGTTTTATATATATATATATATATATACAGGGTGGCGCAAAAGTCAGGAATCATAGGCACATTTTAATAATTTGTGTTTTAATATGTGTTTTGTTCTTTTCAAATTTGTTGTTAAACCTATGGCACAGAAATTGACAATAGATGAACGGGTGGAGATAGTTTTAATGTGTGCAAGGCGTGAAAACACACACCGACCAGTTGCTACTGTTTTTAATGACAAACACTCTGAGAGCCCGCTAGTTGTTCAGGCATCAGTTGGAAAACTGTTCACTCGCTTCAAAGAAACGGGAAGTGTTCATGATCGCCGCGTAGTGGCCGGCCAAAAAGTTCAACCGATGCAGCAACATCACTAACGGTACTCAATCACCTAGAACACAGCACACGTAAGTCCTTAAGAAAGTTATCCCAGGAAACGGGTGTCTCCAGAAGATCCATTCAACGAATTCTTACAACAAATCGTTTCCACCCCTACAAAGTCCAACTCGTTCAGGAACTGCACGGTGACGACACAGACCGTCGTGTAGAGTTCTGCCAGTGGTTTCTACAACATCGACAGCTTCAACGAAGGATCATGTTGAGCGAGGAAGCGATATTTCACCTCAGCGGTCGTGTCAATAGGCATAATGACGCTATTGGGCCAGTGAGAACCCACACTGGATGAAGGAAGGACATGTGCAATTCGATCCACGAATTACGGTGTGGGTTGCGCTCTCGGGGGATGGCTTAATTGGTCCGTACTTTTTCGACGGCAATGTAACAGGTGAAACATATCTGCATATGCTGCAAACATTTCTAATGCCCATACTGGATGACATTCCGGCCCCACAAGAAAAAGTCAAGAGGCGTGAGGTCTGGAGACCTACGTGGCCATTCGAAGGACCCTCGCGGTCCGATCCACTTGCTTGGGAATGTTTCATCAAAGAGCTCAGACGATGGTTGAGAAATGTTGGTGGTGCACCATCCTGCTGAAACCACGTCTCCACCCGTTTGCCAATGGCATCTCGACCAGAACCATACGTTCTCTAAAGGATAAAATCATATTTGAGTGTGCCAAAATCAGTACCACTGTGTTAAGGAATGTTCAACAGACTTGAAACTTTAAAAGGAGAAATAAAAATAAAGTTATCTTTGATCCCTTCAGCGTTTACTTTGCACCTAACCTAACCTAACCGTAGCCACCACCGTACAAGTATGTATAAAATACTGAGGGAATTAAACTCTTTAAAAATTAAAAAAATACAATTATTTTTTTTTGTCTATCTTCTTTCACTATTAAGTACATTGTTAATTTACGTGTGTATATATATATATATATATATATATATATGTATTAAATAATAATAATAATAATAATAATAATAATAATGTGAGTGGACGGACTATGTATGTATGCTACTGAACAATACACAAAGCAATGGATGGATAGACAATGACAAAAAATATGTAAAAATATTAAATTTAACATGTACATCGCGCATATTATATATATATATATATATATATATATATATATATATTATATATAAAGATTAGCTTCAACTTGTCCTTTGATTACAGGGTGACAGAATAGGGTCAGCAGCTAGAGGGATTCCTTTTGCATGTTCTCAGTAGGTATAAATAATTCAATTGGATCACAATAGACTTTTATTCTTGAATTCGATGGGTTAACAAGGGATAATTAACAATTTACATAAATGTAACCTTCGTTGCATACGAATTGGTCGTAAAACAGGGACAGATTCGTTGTAATTATCGTCTGTGTAGATTTTTGGATGTCATTTTTTTTTATATAACGATATTGTTCACGTCGCTGATACATTATTCACGTAATTTCCGTCATTAGGTTGTTATAGATTGCTGTGGGGGAAAAAATTCATATACATATATATATATATATATATATATATATATATATATACACACACACACACACACACACACCACACACACACACACACACTGACTGTTCTCTGAGTTGATTTGAAAATGACTCAAAATGGGTGATCATTACTTCATACTTAAGTTTCCGTATGACAACGGAACGGTGTCGTTGCGAAACGGAAAAATAAAAAATAAACGGGAATGGAACGGAAGTGACCGGAAACGAAAGATGAAAAAATTAATGTCACCCAAACTCGATACAGTTAAGAACGACACAAGACGGTAGCTCAAATCACGCGACACTTTAAGAGCAAACATGTTCGCTTATCATGCGGAAGAATATGAGTCAAATCGCGTTTAACTCAATGCAGTGACCAACCCTTTGATTCAAATACAACATTTGCGCGCACAATTCCGTAAAACTTAAAAAAAAAACGGTACCGACTATAGTACGTAATGCCGAGAGACGGGGGAGTACCTTAATTTGCTAGGCCTTCGTCTCTTCGCCTTCCCCTAATTCGAATTATTTTTGGAAAGGCGTCTTTTTGATTTCGTTTACAGAAGCCCCGATTCAATTATTCGAACCTCGTCAGCCATGCAGGAAGTGTTCGCGCCAAATGGTCATTTTTGCCCTACGGGGAAAAGAGAAGAAGCCCAGAGAAGGGGAAATGGGAGGCGGGGGAAAGAAGGGGGACTGCCTCTAAGAAAGTAGGAGTGCCAACACGAGAGGAGGAAAGGGTGCCTAATGATATAGATTTGCGGGTGGGAGGGTTGAGATGTAATTTTCATTCCAAAATTATTTGCGCATAAATAATTTGTTATATATACTTATTAGTTAGCTTTTATGTTACACCTTTTGCTGCAGGGTATTTAACGCCTCTTCTAAATAATTCTTTATGGTATAATTAGGGTATATGTACGCGAATGAACTAAGTTTTTGCATTTTTATGACTTTTTCAAATTCTTATTTTAGATTTTTCTCTTAAAAAAAAATATAATATATATTAGTAAATAAATTTTAAATGTTTCCACTCTGCGTGTTATTTCAGCATGTGTTGAAATACTTGTTTCATAGTCCGTAGACTTTTTTACAATGGTTTTGGCACTCTACAAATCAAATTTTCTTGCACAATTTGACTGCAATAATTCTTCTATAGACCTTTTGTTAATTAAATAGTTCATAAATAACTGATAACCTAACTTAACGTAACACAAGCAAACTTAACATAACCTTTGAAACACTCGTCAGTCGAATGTCATTACTTCGACGTAATGTCGTTAGCTCGTTAGCTCGACTCGGCAAATACCATTTCATCGAAGTGTAAACGAATCAACGTAGTAAATCGTCAAAAGATTATTAGATTGTCATCCACAACTTAACCTGTTAGGTTAGGTTAAATTATAAATTTCGATGATTTGGCCTCTCTCTGACTACATATTTGATACATCTATTTCAAATCATAAATTTGGCTCCATTTTCAGAATGTGGTAAAAATGCTTTTGTATCTGTTATTCATTTATTGTAATTTTGTTTTACTTGTATACACGCTTATAAGACTACTACGAGAATATTTTTTATCTTAAATGTCTAAAGGATCTGTTTAAAAGGTGTTTTCGCGCATAAATGTGGTAGAGAATCTGACCAGGTCTGATTTTTTTATGTAAACAAAAACTCAATTACTTATTCTCTTAATTGCACCAACTAAAATATTTTAGTTTTGATTTTATATATATATATATATATATATATATATATATATATACACACACACTGTAGATTAAGTCTGAAATAATAGATACTTAAAGGGCCGTTGACAATTATCAACATTTTCACAAGTGTACAGAGTACATTTTTCAAAGTACACTTTTCAGAATGCTCCCCTGAGAAACTTTTGTTACACACAGACCGTGCATGGAACAAGGAACTGTTCTGGGATAATTAAATCCATTATAGTCGGAATAAGTAATTTAACATTACTGTGTGTAACATACGAGTGTATGTATATATATGATACACACAGACCGTGCATGGAACAAGGAACTCTTCTAGGAAAATTAAATCCTCTAAGTCCGAATAAGTAATGGTAAATGACAAATACTATAGTTTTTTCTTTTTCATGATGCTAGCCCGACGTGGGCAACGGGTCACTCGCAAAGAGGTCCCAAAAATATAGCTTCCTTCACCAGCTATCTGCAAAGCAGATAGGATCCAGCTTTGGGACAGGACCCTAGATCCTGTTCCAAAGCTGGATTCTATCTGATTTGCAGATAGCTGGTGAGGGAAGCTATATTTTTGGGACCTCTTTGCGAGTGACCCGACGTCGGGCTAGCATCATGAAAAAGAAAAAACTATAGTATTTGTCAGTTACCATTACTTATTCGGACTATAGTGGATTTAATTTTCCTAGAAGAGTTCCTTGTTCCATGCACGGTCTGTGTGTATCATATATATATATATATATATATATATATATATATATATATATATATATATATATATATATATATATATATATATATATATATATACACACATACACACTCGTATGTTACACACAGTAATGTTAAATTACTTATTCCACTATAATGGATTTAATTTTCCCAGAAGAGTTCCTTGTTCCATGCACGGTCTGTGTGTAACAAAAGTTTCTCAGGGGAGCATTCTGGAAAGTGTACTTTGAAAAATGTACTCTGTACACTTGTGAAAATGTTGATAATTGTCAACGGCCCTTTAAGTATCTATTATTTCAGACTTAATCTACAGTATTTCACTCCATCAAACTTTTTTTTTCTGGATAGTTTAATATTTTGTAATATTAAATAACTAGTTATAATGTAGGCCGTAACAAACCCGATATAAATTCATTTCTAAAGAGCAATGTTTTGCGTACCTCTCCACCATACACAGTAAACTTTTTTAATTAACATAAACAAGGCCAAGGCGCATGCTCAGGCAGAGCAGATTAAAAAAATATAAAAACTTTCTTCGATATTTTTATTCGCAACAAAAAGCGACACGGATTACCGAAAGGAGGAAAGTGACAGCATTTTCTAGTAATATTAGATTACTGTAATATAAACAGTAATCAACTCGCAGGTATTTACACTCCTGGGCCTGTAAAATGCGCATGCGCGGACAGAGCGGCTCTCAAGAAACATTTACGATATTTCCATTCATTACAAAAGCTATAAATATTCTTCGTTCAAGAAAAATATATCATAACATGTCCGACATATTCAAAAATACTTTTTGCGCATTCTTTTAAAGTTCCTTCATAATATGTCTTAGGCCGGGGTACTCCAAAATTTTATGGTTGGGAAATCAAAGCCAACGTACTTGTATTAATAACATTTATTTGCTAAACATGTTCACACTCATTTGTCACTTATAATTACATTTAAACGCAGAACCTAAACATTTCAACGTGTTTACATTTACATTTTAACAAAACATATTTAGAAATATTATTATGTATATATACAAACATTTAGATTAAATACATTAGTTAATATATTTTAGCGTAAACATATTTTCCAATACGTTTACAATTAATTAGATTTTACACTGTATGAATGAATTTACTATTTTTGCCCATAAAATACGTTGCAGCCGGATAGGCAAATACAGTTTTTGCAAACTATTTTAAAAACATTTTTACGGTCATCAGGTTTTTTTTTATTTCAAATCTTGCTCATCATCAAATGTATAAATATTTCGTATATATTTTATCCCTTTTTAAAATAAGATTTAATAATATTCAGTAAGGAGGACCAGAAACTGGCACAGCACTCAGGCCAACTAATGCAGTCCATTGCGCTAATACCTACATTATTAGTAGTGCATAGTTAATTAATCAATTTTAGGAAAAAGTGATGAATGATGAAATTTTCTAATTAATCAATGATTAACTGATTAAAACTGATTAAAAATTAAATACTTCTGAAAAGAGTAAGGAAGAGCTTTATTGTTTCTGTTGCGTGAGATAAGACCGAAGAAAACAGTTTGCTCAAACATTTCGTTTGCTTTAGTTCAAGAAATCAGGCATGGGCGGATTAGACAGTTTATACAGGCAAAAAGGTGCCACATTCAAATGATACACTACAAAATTTAAGGTAAAATGATGCTGAAATTATGAGGAAAATTAATCATTTCCCATCATTTTCTAAAAATATTTTTTGATTAATTAATGATTAAATTCAAAAAAATTTAACTTATTAATCAGAACCATGCCCTAATTATTAGTAACAATATCATCGGAAGACGAACCCCCGATCTCAGTATCGTCACTTCGCTTATTGGGAAACGGTGTTACCCATTGAAGTAAGGGCGCTGGCATATGGGGTTTCGTACCAGCAAAGGTCACGTGACGGAGGAGACCTACAGCTTTACGTGGGATCTGAACCACGGGTCGCTACATCATCTGAGAGCGGAGGACGGTCATCCAACGTCGCTTAACTTCGCTATTCGAAAGGGGAGTGGTGATGCAACGTGGCCACAACGTAACTTGATATGTTTGACTGCACGTATTAAATTTATTACCTAAGATTTCGCTTATAAATTTAAATCTAATATGATTTTTATTCCCGTGAGTCATTACGGAGCTTTGATATTGTCGCTAAACATTAATAACGCTCCTTTTTTTCCTTTAATTAATTTACCTGTCATTTTCTCCTGTAAAGAGGTTCTTTGCCGCGTTCATTGATTGATGAGTGCGTGGATGACGTTACGTAATATGAAGTTATTGAAGTAATCCAACTGAAGATACATTATAACGAACTCTGATTAGAATATATATATATATATATATATATATATATAATATATATATTACTACCTGTAACTAATAGTAATTATTAAAAGCCTTATTCATTTGGACCGTACACTATTGTGTTTATTATTCATTTTTCATATTTTATAAATTTCACTTTATTTTGAAAATAATGAAGGACGATGATGATGTAGAGGGTAGATTGAAAGTTATAAGTATAATAATGATTACGGGGTTGTTTAGTGTAATTTAATTTCGTATATCTTGCAGTGAATTAGTGTGAGATAATTATACTGTAAAGTCTCCCGATGCGTGGTCTTAAACTAGACGTTCGCGGCACACTATAAGGGGTGTGTGAATTTGAGTTTATCGGGAAATGTTGAAAAGCTTTACATTTTCAAACCACGTCTTAGGAAGTTTGCTCTTCTATCAACGTTAAAAATTTCCGGTATTAGCGTCATCACTCTTCCTTCAATCTCGGTGATGAATGGCAAACGTTTTATATTTCGTCTTAAACAGACACCACAAGTGGAGAGAACAATTTTTTTTTTTACGAAACAATGCAGCGGAGATGATTTCGTAAAAATGGGGTGTGAATTATATTTTCTTTAATAAAAAGATTTCTTTCGAAGTTATAAAGGAGTTTAGTCGAAATAACTTAATCGTTTTAGGGATATTTTAGTTTACCCCCCTCACTCTATTAGTGGTAGTAGTAGTGAGAAATGTACCATCGGTGTTACAAAAGTAGGGGTACACTAGTCCGTACGGTAGGTGTGACACAGTGTATCCCGATTTTGGTGACAGATGTTTCAATAATTGGATTTGGACTCGTAAGTTCGATGTTGAAGCCGTATTGTACGAAGTTCGCGAGGCAGTATGGTTTTAAACAAATCTCTTTTACGCCATTCTTTATTCACATTATCGACGTTTCTCACGACAGAAAACTTATACGACACTCCCTAAATAATTATTTGTACATGGTAATCAAGTTGAAAGTGCGCAACGCCGCAAAGTTTGTTATAACTTTGCACTACCCACATTTAAGTTGGTAACCCTGCATTAGTTTGAAAACAAAATTGTACCTTTTTTTTTCACTTTCAGTGGAATGAAGAATAAATAATAAATGGTAAAAGTTCAACTTACTTTTCCTTCTTCTTCATCTTCGTCCTCTTCTGGTCGTGTGGTGTTCCCTCGACGGCATCTGGAAGAATTGGCCGGAGCGGTGACCAAACTGAATTTTCGTCCCAATTTCCATCTATTATCACCTCCCTTTGATAACAAACATCTTCTGCCTTCTAATCTCTTCTTTTTCTCCCTCTTACACGGTTTATATATATATATGTGTGTGTGTGTGTGTGTGTGTGTGTGTGTGTGTGTGTGTGTGTGTGTGTGTGTGTGTTTGTTCCAAATTCACTGCAATAATAACCACAATACTTTAAAGTATATGATAATAATCAGTGAGGAGAGCCAAAAATTGGCACAGCGCTCAGGCCAGAGGAATGCGACTCATTGCGTTAATACCTGGATTATTATTAATCAGCACTATCGGAATCGAACCCCCGACCTCAGTGTCTTCTTTATTTCAGTTACTGGAAGACTATGTTACACATTGAACTACGGACTCTGGCTTCAAAGTGTAACTGTGAAATACAGTAAAACTTCAACATGATATCACGTATAATAATAATAATGATAATAATAATGATAATAATGATGATAATAATAATAATAATAATAATAATAATAATGATTTACCGAAACGCTTCATCGTATATAAATGGTGTCTTAATTAAGAGAAGCGGGTGATTTTCCCCGAGCAACTTGACCTTCCCGACTACAAGAGGCAGTTCTGAAAGCTATTTATCTATTTATTTATCGATTCGCCTTTAAAAACTGTTATTTTTCTCCTCAGTTTTTATCTCTTTATTTGGCAGCGGTCGAAATAAGTCTGTAAAAGGGCCGGATAACGAAGTTTGCCTCCGAACTTCCATGATGGACAGATATAACGAGACCTTCAGCTTCGCTGGAAGGGGAAACTAGCGGCCTCGGTATGAGGGAAAAGGGAGAATTTGTATGGTAAGGGGATTTTCCCTCCCCTTTCTTTTTAATACAACGCCCTCACCCCCGTTCTTCTCTCTCTCTCTCTCTCTCTCTCTCTCTCTCTCTCTCTCTCTCTCTCTCTCTGTATTATATTTTTTTAGGCAGGAAGGAGAGGGCAAGAGCGAATGCCCGCAAAAGAGAAAGAAAAGAACCGAAATAAAGGTCCAAGGTTTTCGAGATGTCTGGATACTCTGCGTTTGAAAGATTGGTGGTCATAGACAGGGGGAAAGATGGATTGAGGAAGATTGTTCCAGAATTGACCAGGTGAGTAGGTGAAAGATTGAAAATACCGATTAACGCTTGTGTTAGAGAATTGGACAGAAAAGGAATGAGGTGTCGAAAGTCTAGTACTGCTTGCTCTCCTTAGAGGAGGAGGCATGCAGTTAGAGAGTTCAGAAGGGTAGTGTCCGTTACAATAGCGATAGTAAAGAGAGTGAGGCAACGTTGTGGCGAAGAGAGAGGGATTGAAGACGGTCAGTAAGAGGAGGGGAATTGATGAACGAAAATCTTTTGATTCCACCCGGTCAAGTAGAGCTGTGTCGGTTGAGCCACCCTATACATGAGAAGCGTACTCCAAACAGGGGCGGACAAGACCCCTGTACAGAGACAGCAACTGAGTGGGGATGAAGAAACCGTGGAGCCGGTACAGCACACCTAACCACTTAGAAACTGTTTTAGAAAGAGAGTATATGTAATCATTCCAGAAAAGATCACGAGATAAAGAAACGCCAAGAATGTTAAGAGAAGAGGAAGGATTAAGTTATGTATTGTTGAAGGTAACGGGATAGTCGTGTGGAAAATTGTGACAGACAGACAGACAGACAGATGAAGGAACTAAGTTTTTGAGGCGTTGAAAGCCACAAGGTTTTCTCTGCCCCAGTCAGCAATAGTCGAAAGATCAGAGGTCAGGTGTATCATAGTCGTCCCACGTGAAACACTGAGTGTCTGTTGAAAGGGACGCTTTGTGAAGCGGGAGGAAGTGAAGAAGGGAATCATCGGTATAGGAGTGGGTAGGGCAGAAAGTGCGACTTAATAGATCATTGATAAATAAAAGGAAAAGAGTCGGTGGCAGGACAAAGCCCTGAAGAGCACCACTGTTAATAGTTTTAGGATAAGAACAGTGGCTATCTACAACCGCAGCTATGGATTGGCCAGAAAGGAAATCGGAGATGAAGGCACAGATAGAAGGATAGAAACCGAAGGAAGGCTGTTTGTAAATTGAGGATTTGTGACACACTCTATCAAAAGCTTTGAGATGTCTAACGCAATAGCAAAAGTTTCACCGAAATCCCGAAAGGAGGATAACAAAGAGTCAGAGAGATATGCAAGAAGATCGACAGAAGAGCGTTCTTTGCGGAACCCATACTGACGATCTGAAAGAAAATTGTGATAAGAGGGGTGTTTAAGAATTATCCTATTAACGATAGATTCAAAAACTTTAGAAAAGCAAAAAATTAAAGCAGTTGGACGATAGTTGGAAGGTTGAGAGCAGTCACCTTTCTTTGGAACAGGCTGATGAAAGCGAACTTCCAGCAGGAAGGAAAAGTACCAGATGAAAGAGTTTGCCTTGGCAGGGTGTCAGCACAGAAGCGCAGTTCTTGAGAACAACACGAGGGACTCCATCAAGACCGGACACCTTCCTAGAGTTGAGCCCAGATGGAGCAGAAAATCACATAACCACATAATACATAACTTCTCAGCCTTGTAACAGTATATATATATATATATATGTATGTATTATACCTATACAAAATAATACATTGTTAAAGATAAAAAATTCATTGAAGTAATAAATTGTAATCTAGAGACTGCCCACCGTTCTCTAACAGCTATATAAAACAACGTAAAAGATATATCAAACTCACATCTTCCTTCTAATGTCATTTGGTTCAGTGATAAAGAACATAATTATTGACTTCAGACTGGCATACAGCCTCTCTCTCTCTCTCTCTCTCTCTCTCTCTCTCTCTCTCTCTCTCTCTCTCTCTCTCTCTCTCTCTCTCTCTATATATATATATATATATATATATATATATATATATATATATATATATAAATCTCAGTAGCGGAGATAAAATAAATAATTCATTCTCTTTATGTATGTATGTATGTATGTATACATGTATACATGTATGTATACACCGAAGCATACAGTCACCCATTTCCTTTTTCTGACTGATTGTATATGTATATATTCGTTTCGTTTGGAATGTCTCGGGAATACAAACGAACGGAGATGCTTTTCAGATTAGCTTAATTGATTCATAGCTTTCATCTCGTTGTCTTAACAGAGATTCGAGAACTCGTCTTCCATCGCCGTCGAAGACCCAAATTTACGCCCAAACGATTTCCATTCTCCGCTCATTACAGACGCTTTGCAGGGTGGTCAGAAGGAGTACCCTCCGGAAAATAATTGTTACTAATTGTCTTCGTTGAGGTCACTCTCTATCTTATCCTTTCTTCTTTTATCTCCTTTACCTTTTGATTACACTTTTGTTAATATTATCGTTTTTCTTTTGTACACACACACACACAAGCACACACACACACACACACAAGCACATATATATATATATATATATATATATATATATATATATATATATATATATATATATGGTCGTGAATTACGTGTCTGTATACAGAAAAGAAGATCGTTAATTGAAAGGACGAGGACAGACCTATTAATAATCACTCATTCGACCCCTCTTTTCATAACATGCTTCTAATTACATGATAAATTTGCCAGGATTTCTTCTGTTCTCGTCTCAATGCAGCGTCATCGTCGGCTCATTGCTCAAATTAGCCCCAATCTAATTCACCGCTTGTAGTTCCACGTTTCAGATGCAACACGATTCTTCCAAAATAAAATTTCCCATTTTCTCTCAAATATATACAGTGGCGCTCGTAAGTATTCGTACAGAGAAATATTTGTTATATTCGTCCTTATCTTTTGTACCATGCGTACGATAATTCAGTAATGAATAGAAGATTTACGGAGAACATTCTAGAATGTAGAAATGCCAACAGTCACTAATCAATAAACAGCTGACTACTGATACAAATTTTAAATTCTTCAAGCCTAAAGTGGACACTTCGTTTTAAATAATTTTGTAAATACAAAAACTTGCATTTTAACTTTTTCATTTTCCTCAAAATTCTTTGATGTTTTACATTATATGTATGTTGGAGTTAAACTAATTTTTTTTATTTGTTAAATTTTTCCAAACGAATGTTAAACTTTTCATAATTATCCTATGCGTGGTACAAAAAATATGGCACAATGTAAATTACGTAATTCTCTGTACGAATACTTATGAGCGCAACTGTATGTTGTTATTAATCATAAGTCTTGCTCTATTATATATATATATATATATATATATATATATATATATATATATATATATATATATATATATATATATATATACACACACACGAGGGTACTTCAATAAGTATCCGCACTTTTTATTTTAATGATAATATAGTATATACTGTACAATATATACTCGTAATAACGAGCCAAATTGAGATCTATAGGCTTATTTAGGCTAGCAACAGTATAGACTTATTTAGGCTACTCGTAGCTGTCACATATCGTACGAGTAGTGAGCATGGCTGCGCCGCTTTCAATTTGTACTCTGGAAGAACAGAGATCCGTGGTTCGTTTTTTGTGGGCAGAAGGTGTGAAAGGAGTTGAAATTCACACGCGTTCATGTGCTCAGTATGGGAATAATGCGTTACCACGGCGAAGTGTGTACGAGTGGATTCAAATGTTCAAGGAAGGTCGGACATGTGTGACAGATGCTCAGGACGACCGTCAACATCAACCAGTGGTGACAAGCAGAAAGAAACCAGAGCCATGATTTTCGATGAGGGAAGATTAACAATAAAAGAAATTGCATCTTCATTAGACATCAGTCAAGGGTCAGCCTATTCGATAGTTCATGACATTCTTGGCTTTCACAAGGTTTGTACAAGATGGGTGCCCAAACAGTTGACAGAAGAGCACGAGCGTAATCGTATGGACGTCCGCTCTCGTCTTTTGGCGCGGTATCATAATGAAGGTGAAAACTTTTTGGAGCGCATTATCACTGGAAATGAAACCTGGATTCATCACGATGAACCAGAAAGCAAACGACAGAGCATGCAATGGAAGCATTCAACATCTCCCGTTGCAAGGAAGTTCAAAGCGCAGCCGTCAGCAGGTAAAGTTATACTAACACTGTTTTGGGATACACGAGGCCCTATCCTTGAACATTATCTAGAGCGTGGAACTATAGTAACGAGTGCATCGTATTCTGACGTGCTTCGGAATGAGTTAAAGCAAGCAATTCGCACAAAACGAAGAGGGAGATTGTCGGAAGGTGTTATTCTGTTACACGGCAAAGCGCGCCCTCATACCGCTGCACAGACGAAAAAATGCCTTCAAGAACTTAAATTTGAAGTTCTCGACCATCCAGCCTACAGTCCAGACCTGGCACCTTCGGATTTTTACCTGTTTGGACCACTAAAAGACGCTTTGAGAGGTCAGCGATTCCAAGGCGATGATGACCTGAAGGAGGTGCATGACTGGCTACGCGCACAGCCAAAAACATTCTTTTTTGATGGCATTAGGAAGCTTGTAAATCGCTGGACTAAGTGTATTGAGAAACAGGGAAACTATGTTGAGAAGTGATGTGTTTATAATCTATCAGATGTGAAAATAAAACTGAAAATAAAAAGTGCGGATGCTTATTGAATTATCCTCGTGTGTGTGTGTGTGTGTGTGTGTGTGTATATATATATATATATATATATATATACTCACGAGGAGAAGCGTATAAAGCCAAAGCTGTGATGTACATCACGTATAACAGACATGCAAATGCGTGCCTGTATGCTTTTACAATACTAATGATTACGGCTGTTTAACATCCTTTTCAACGGCAAAGGTCACGTGACGGAGAAAACCTATGACTTTACTCGAGATTCGAACTATCTACGAGTCGCTACATCATCCGAACGCGGAAGACGATCCCCCTATCCAACTTCGTCACTTAACCTCTCTGATCGAACGGGAAGCGGCGTAACGACGTAGCCACAACGTAGCCCATCATCAGGCTTTTACAAGCAGTAAAATTATACGTACGGAAACGAGAGCTTTATTCGATGTCGCAGTTGGGACGAACGTTTCAATAATATCTCCGATTACGAGAGATGGACGCTACGCGACTATCGAGTTATGCAAATAAGGTAAAAACAAGAACAATTTCTCTTTCTGAGGACGTGTTTTTGATCTTCTTCGGATGAAAAAGCGAAGAGAAGTTACTGTAGGAGGCTATATAGTTGTTCCGTTCGTTTATACATTGAAAGGAGTCTTTACTAAGATTTTTTTTTTTACTTGATTGTAACTGTAATCTTCGCTGTAAAAGGCGATAAAAAACGTACGATTGAACGTACTCGCTATACAGAACATCTTCTCTCTCTCTCTCTCTCTCTCTCTCTCTCTCTCTCTCTCTCTCTCTATATATATATATATATATATATATATATATAAAATACCTGCATCTTTATATTTATACATTTTTATGTGCCTGCATGTGTGTGTGTGTGTATTCACCTTCGTATTTTAGTGTACATCTCTTATTCTATCTATCTATACTTAACTATTTATCTTTATGTCCTATTTCTTATATCCGGTCTCGGGAAACATATAAATGTATATCTGCATAATATAAATCATTCGCCCCCTATTATTAATCTTTGTATTCGTGAATGCCATATTGCTTTCCATATAGATGCAAGACTTCTTCTATCGTTCTTGAAATCTTCCTCCATATACCTCCAGCGACGCTGATGTGTGTGTGTGTGTGTGTGTGTGTGTGTGTGTGTGTGTGTGTGTGTGTGTGTGTGTGTGTGTGAGAGAGAGAGAGAGAGCTTCTCGATATATCTTGTATTTCATGTTTTCCCGTCTAATTCCAAGCCAAATACTCGATACGACAATTGTCCAGAAATGTCCCAAGCCCTCTTCAGGGATCAGGCATCGCGTCGTGGAAAAGAAGAATTTTTTTCTTTTTTTAACTCGCGATTTACATAAGTGACCGAAACGCAACACGCAAAGGAAAAAAAATGGATCAAAATGGTTTTTAGTTTGTTTTTTGTATCTGTATTTACGATATATGCATCTGCGTTAAAATTGGCTTTTATATATATATTACTGTTGTACAGTTTCTACCTCTTTTAATCATTTTATTTCAACACACACACACGTTATATTATATATATATATATATATATAAATAAAACAGAAAAGAAATGATATTTGGAGAAAAGTAAATGTGAATTTTCCTCAAATGTGATTTTGGCCTCTTCTTTTGTAGCCATTCATTGTTTTTGTCTTGTTCCACGGGCCACATCTGGCCATGATTTGGCTCATTAAGGGACATTCTGGGGCCCCTTGAAATATTTTCCACCACAAGTCGGAAAATTATTTGATGTCCGTACAAAACATCTTTTTAAATTATTCACAATAAAAATGTATTTTATAGAAGATATTTCTTTTAGGCTTTTCATGTGCAATTGGTGCTATCTTTTGGTGTGTATATATATATATATATATATATATATATATATATATATATATATATATATATATATATATATATATATATATATAGTATGTGTGTGTGTTTACTTTATGTTGAACTGACAACAATTGAGGAACTCTGAAATAAACTTGTACTGTTATGATTTAACAATATTATAAGTTCACTAAATCTAATTCTTGAAACGGTTGTCGGGATTTTTCAGTGAAACGTGGGGCGGATTTGTTAACCCCTCTGGGTCTTCCTTAGTAGAGTACTGGTTCGGTTACCACGTAACGCTGTTGTAACGCTGTTGGTCCCTTCGTCATTTGGCCTTTGATGGTACGAAGAGGGCTAATCCTCCGCCTCCCCTTAACTCGAACATTATGATTATCTCTTATTAAGAAACGTCACCGGTCGTAGCCTTTTTATCACCGGGTCGCCAGCGGCCGTAGCTCAATCAGTAACATCGTTTCCCTGTGAGCGAAGTGAAGACACTGAGGTCAGGGGTTCGACTCCCTGTGATACTGGTAAATAATAATAATGAGTTTGAGTAATGGGCACATTAATTGGCCTGAGCGCTATGCCAGTTTTTGGTCCTCCTCACTGATTATCACCACTGGTTCTACTGATTAGGCCGCATTCCCAAAGTGTATTTTGAATATACCTTAACCGTCTGTAGACGACTGCTACCAACAAACGCATTCATAACGTGATCCTACAGAAAATTTTGTCCCTAGAGGTTTGGTCCAAAGCAAATGTCTTGTGTCGTCTTTTTATTTACACACCATTTAAGTTAATGTTTACTATTAAAACGAGTGAAAACGTTCTTTCGTTTAATCAAAAGTAAAAACGAGGGACTTGAAATTATTCCTCCTGTCTTTACCTTCATTCGTTGTAATAATTTAATTTAGTTTATGCTTTTCATGCGACACTTACGCGTGTATATTGAACATTTCGCTTTGTAAAAGGTGTGTCTACCGTTCAAGATGTGAACATTCCAGACGCTATGTACAAGGTATGCAACATACCGTAATAATATGGTTCCTCGATTTTTGTAATTAGGTTGTCCGCATAATCATGGATTTTACCGAGATTTTAGTTTGTAAGAATAAAATCTCGGTAAAATTCCAAAACATGCGGACAAAACAAAACATTCACGAGCTATATAACCTCCATACGGAGACTGTATAGACTCATTCTGAACTATTTTCGTATTATTTGAGGCGGAGATGTTGAACGGCTGGAGACGAAAATCCTTTTGGGTGACGCGAAAGAAGAGGTACTGAGGTGCCTAAAGGCGAAAAAAAAAGGGCTTGAGAATCACTGCGATATCGTGTGATGTGACGTGTGAGGTGTTTTTGGGGGGAGTGGGGTGGGGTTCGGTTTTTAACCCTATTTTTTGTAATTTTGTAGATAAAAAAAAATCAACCTTTCAAAACCCCGTTTTTTTAATTTAAAATATGAACGTAAACGTGATCAGAGAATGCAAATGACCCTTTTCCAGATCTTAAGATCATATTAACTCTGTTAAATATTAACATTATTACGATTCATTTTGAACGTAGATTATAAAAAGACTTAAAATCATATTCAAATATGATTTAATTGAATGCCTAATCAAATATTAACCTCAAAAGGATCAAATAAAAAACCTTCTCTCGTCATATCGTAGAGGACCATATTTATAACTTATTTTAAAACATTAATTTTATATATATATATATATATATATTATATATATATATATATATATATATATATATATATATATATAGGCGCCTCGGTGGTGTAGTGGTTAGCGTCGCTGACTACGAATCCATCGGCCCCGGGTTCGAGACCCGACGGCAGCCGGTGCGCAGCAAAACCCAGCTCTTCATCCTTCCACACAATAAAGAAAGTGGTTGATAGATAAATGGGTACCCTAGGTAGCCTAGTGGTTAAGACGCTGGGCTGCTGATGGGGCGTGGTTCGGATTCCACGTTAAACTGTAGGTCTAAGGTGGAGTGAAAAGCTTGACCTTCGTGAGAATGAACAATTCGGGCGGAAGCTAACCAAAGGATATATATATATATATATATTATGGATGTACCATATCACAATATAGCCGGATAACCGGATCTCTGGCTTTTTATTTTTGCCGGATACCAGATAATCCGGTCGGATCAAAAATGGCCGGATACCGGATAATTGCCGGATATGTGGCCGGATCATGTATTCTTAAGGGCATAAAATTTTAAAACTTGCAATTAACTAGTGGTTTAATAAACTTTTATGGTTCCTACTAATTTTACAAAATCATTATTCTCCTAAAAAAGCGCTCGGATTTCGTGTTTCTTTTTCCTTTTTCCCTGTGGTTGTTTGCTTATATATATATCAGTAAGTATTTTAATGTAACCTATTATGGTATGGTTGGGATTTTGAATATGGCATACTTTCATGCCCCTGAGGCCCTGATTACCCCTAATTATTAAAGTTGTAGAAGAGTAGAAGAGCTAAAAATATTAGGTATCCTGTAGGGTAGGGATCTCCAACAGGCGAACTGCCGCTGTCTGGATCCGACAGATTTAATATGGACCGATGGGACTAAACCCACGCTCTGATTATAGGATTTACTTCAAAATATGAGCAAACTTTGAAAACACTTTCGAAAGAATTGAAATCAATTTTTGTCCATTGTTTTCATAAAGTTTAAATTTTGTTTTCATTCGAGGAATTGAAAGTGGTGATTTTAAGTGCATTTCAGTAAATTAATGTCGGTCACATTACAGAAAAAAGAAGAAAGAAATGTTGGTAGAGGACTTTGGTAGAGATACAGAAACGGTGCGCGATAGCGTTTGTGGTAAAATTGAACTTCCGCACCGAAGTGTTCATTTTCTGTCGTCTCGTTTAAGCCAAAATGTATCTTTTGATTGCGCAAATTTTGTAGGCTCTGTGAATCTACCCGAGTTCAACTAACCTAACCTAATATAGCGATAAAAGGATGTGTCTCCACTTTGTCCCGGACGAAACGTTTTAAAACGAACACATTTTGGCGCAAACCCTGTAGCACGACAGAAACACCTCCGCGGACCGCGGAGAAAATTAATAGGTGATCTTTGTTCTTGGGCAAGAGTCCCAACATCACTATAAAATTTTCTATATTTTTTTTTTTATAACATTTAACAGGTATTTTTCATTTGAAATATAAAAAAAAAAAAAATTGAAAATAGTTATTGAGCCTATGCTGTAGTAGCCTGTAGGTCTTAATTTTTACTGAAAGGAAATCCATTTTGTATATTTGAATTATACAAACAGAATTTTGTTTGTTTGTTTGTTTTTACAACTTATAATAAATAACTAATTAAAACTTTATGTTTGTAACTTCATCAAAAATAAGAGATATATTAACTTAGTATAATGATAACGTTTAAGGTTGTTTAATAGCAAATGACAGTTGACGAACGTAATTTACTACAGCTTTACGTGGAAAACGAACCATCTACGGGTCTCTGCATCGTCTGAACGCGGAGGTTAGTCATTCCTCCAATTACTAAACGGAACCAGCGTCGCTTAACCTCGCTGAAGTTACGATAGAAATAATGGATTGATACATTTCAGCGTCGCTTAACATTTAGTTAATAAGTTAATTTGAACTTCATTTCCTCAATAATAAATGCAATTAAGCTCAATTAAAAGCGAGAATTAATAACAATTATTTCCATACGAGTTCGGTACATTAATTTTAAATATTTTTGGCATTTGTGTCGAATGAAAGTATGACGAAATTGGTTGAAATTTAGTTCGGAAAAAAAAGACAGTTTCACGTAACGTTAAATTAACGTGTAACTTTGTAATACACGACAAAATTTCTTTAAATATCTTTAAATTATGAAGAACCTAATCCCCAGATTATTTATAACTACTATAAAGATTTGAAATACTCTCGATCATGGAATACTTTTTTAACCGTTTTTTTCCCTCCTCTTCGCTGTGCGGCCTCTCTTCGCCGTGTTCTGACGTTGACTTTCGTTCTTCTCTATTCCGACGTTCATCCGTTGGTAAAAAAGGGAATTTTGAACGCCTTTTAATTCTCGCATTCAAAGCTATTGAACTCCACCGAGTTCCCCAGGCAACACAGTGACTGCAATAGGCAACCGCTTCCCCTCACATTCCCCTCCCCCCTCCTAGAGTCTCCATTTTCGGGGGAAAGGAGGGGAAAATTTTAAGGGAGAAAGACCGAGGGGAAAGGGAGTGTTGTTTGGTGGGAGACGAAAAGGGAGGAGTTAATAGCGTGGAAGTTGAGAAGGAAATGGTGGATAACGTAACTTTAAATTTAGAAGTAAATTCAATTTTTTCGAAATCGTTCGTGTTGTTTCGTTCTTTGGAAAACTAGAAGCGATTTTAATTAAAACATATTACAAAATAAACTTTTCTATATGTTCTTTATAATTAAAGATAACCGTTTATTTCATATATATATATATATATATATATATATATATACACACACTCACACACACACACCTTGGTTAACCTTGGTTTTACTTCCGCCCGAATTGTTCATTCTGACGAAGGTCAAACTTGTCACTCCACCTTAGACTTACAGTTTAACGTGGAATCCGAACTACGCCCCACCAACAGCACAGCGTCTTAACCACTAGGCTACCCAAGGTACCCATTTATCTACCAACCAATTTTTTTATTGTGTGGAAGGATGAACAGCTGGGTCTTGCTGCGCACTGCCTGCAGTCACCGTGTCTCGATCCCGGGATCGATGGATTCGTAGGCAGCGACGCTAACCAATACACCACCGACGCGCATATTCTAAATAAGCACACCGGACAAAAAATTAGTCACCCCTAATAGCACCGATAGTAGGAAGTTCAAGGTCACACAGAGGGCGCTGATGTAGCATTGGTAAGTGACAAGTAGCGGTGACGTAGCACACAGGATCAGATCTGTTTCGTGAGGTGGTGAAGAACAAAGTGTGTGTTGGATATAGCCTGCAAAATGGGTCGTGAGGCAGACGTTACTCAGTGGCAAAAAGGAGCCATCGTGTTTGGCAGAGCCCACGGACACAAAATGTCTGAAGTAGCCCAATTTGTTGGTGTGTCAACGCGTACTGTCCAGCGAGTTTACAAAGAGTGGTGTAGTTCGCAATCAACTGACAATCGACGGCGTAACTGTGGCCGGAAAACAATTCTTGACAATAGGGGCCGCCGCCATGTTTCTCGTCTAGTAACTGCAAATCGTTTTCAAACCAGAGAACAATTGCTCCAAGAAACCAATGAGGTTCTCCAGCGACCAATTTCCGAACGGACATTGCGACGAGAACTGCATGCGATGGACATCTGGAGCAGGGTACCACGGAAGAGGCCGCTGTTAACAGCAAGTCACAAATTGGCACGTTATAAATGGGCTCAGAGGCACAAAAACTGGACTGCGGCAGATTGGAAACGTGTAATTTGGTCCGATGAGTCCCGTTTTTGTTTTTCTCCAATGATGGGAGGCGACGAGTACATCGCAGGTCCATGAAGTCTTTAATCCTGAATGCGTCGAAGGTGTTGTTCAGGCTGGAAACAGAAAGTGAAGCGCAGGAATAGACACCCACGGACTCTGGCGGAACTTCGGGACCGGCTGATGAACGAGTGGCAGCAAATCGATGTTCAGTACATGCACAACCTCGTAGAGTCTCTGCCTCGCCGGATTCGTGCGGTTATTAGGTACATTCTGAGAGGGGTGACTAATTTTTTGTCCGATGTGCTTATATATATCTTAGTTTTGCTTCCGCTCGACGAAAGCCAATCTTGTTGCCCACACCACAGACTTACAGCTTCAGCTTAACGTAGATTCTCGACCACGACCCACGAAGGAAGTCTGGAATGACAGAGTCCCCCTCGGATTCGATCTCACAACCTCCCAAATTCCGATAAACGACCCAGCGTTTTTACCACTGGGATATATATATATATATATATATATATATATATATATATTGCCGATCTAAACTTCAGTCAGTTGACACTTACGAATATAAAAGAAGCAAAAAACAAAGATCACTGCATTTCTACTTTAATATACAACTTAAATTATAGACTAGTACAAAGCACAAATATATTACATCAAAAACTAATGATTTACAAAGACAGGCCAATATTCAGTCTTTAGTGTGACCTCCTCAAGCGCAAATAATGGCTTCACATCTCGAAGGCATCAGGCATTATACTAGGGACGGCCAACCTCTTTTTTAGGAGCACCAATTAATTGGTACAAATTATTTGGCGGGCCACTGTCCAACTACTCCCCACCTCCTAACATCCGTTTAAGGCGTTTTCCCTGTCTTAATTGATTTTTCAGTCGATTATTCTTTTCGCTCGTTCATTACGCGGGCCATTCCAAATACCGTGGCGGGCCACTTTGTGGCCCGCGGGCATTGGTTTGGCCACCCCTGGTTTATACCCTTTCTGTCGCAACTGTTTGTTATGTCGAATAGATAATATTCGCCACAAGTCTTGTAGGGAATTCACTTTTCCGATAATAATTGTTGTTTTCACAAATGCTCATTGGGCTTTAGATCAAGCCTTCGTAGTGGAAACTTCCGCACTTAAATCCTCCTAATCTGTTCCTGCCACTCCAAGTAACTTGTGTTTTGGGTCGTTGACTTACTGGAAGATGAATCTCCTCCCGATCAAACGAACTCCATTCGGTTAAGTCGGGGACTTCGATATACATGGACTCGACACGCGATTTTAGGGTGGGCCAGAGGAGGCCTAGGGTTCAAAATCGAAAGGTTGCAAATAAGTAAAAAAATGTGTTATAATGGACTCCTACCATGTTTTTAACCATACCTAAGAGCAAAAAACAACATTCTAGCCACTGAACATTGCTTAAGGGGGGGGGGGTATCGAAGTCCCGGACACCTATGTCAATATTATTATTTTGAACTATATTGCAAAAACGGAACATTTTAACAAAAAACAATTTAAGATCACTAATTTTAATAAAAAATGCAACTTACATTTGTATCATAATTACATTTTATCAGATTGCAATTTAGCAATCTTTTTTACACTTGGTGATTGTTTATCATCCTTAGTAGCCGGCTTTCTTTTCCGTTCTGCATAAATTTGGCTGGTCACTTCACTAACATAATTTTTTGCACCAATATTAAATATTGTTTGGAAAACTTTTTCAGCACACTTTTTGAAGTTATGACCATTGTCACATTTAATACTACATAATGTTTCTGTGTTTTCATTTTCTGCCATCTTTACAACAAAAATTTTAACAAAAACTGCTCTAGGATTTTCGAGTCCTAAGATTTGTGATTTGAAGATGAGCAGACAAAGCTTATAGGCATGAACTGCTGTTACAAACACTATGTCAGAAGGATTACATAAACCACCACGGTTTATTGCACTCAAGAAACTTTCTTTTTTAGTTGTATCACTTTCACTCACTCCTTCTGTTGGAATCTCAATATTTACTGTAGGAATTGTGTCATCTTTGACAAGAAGTTGACAGCAATTAGAGCATTTTTGTGCCTTTTTGATTGATCTGGCAATGTACCCAGAAATATAAAATAGAATTGCATTGTCGTCAGGTGAAACACTTTCTAATTCAATTTGAAACTCAATGCTTTCAAGAAGTACCATAGCATCAGTACCTATTTGCTGTTCCTTAGCACAATTGCTCCCTTCAAACACATCTTTTATTTCTGACATACTGAAGTTGGATAATTTTATTAAACTTTTGAGTCTTATTGTTTTTTCCGCCTCAAGGAATTGTCTTACACTGGCATAATAATCAGCACCATTTAGTTGTCGATACCAACCAATCTGAATACACATATAAATACACAATACAATATAAACACACACACACACACACACACACACATATGTTAAACATATATCGATATGTTTATGTACCATAATTAGACATGTTTTACCCATTTTTGCAAAGTATTCACATTTTGGGCAACGAGGCTAGGCCTCCTCTGGCCCGCCACTCTGAGCCAAAGTGTCTGCGTGCGCAGTCCATGTATATCGAAGTCCCCGGTTAAGTGCATTGTGAACCAAAATTCTGTTTTAGTGCCTCTTATTTATTTGTACTAAATCACCCATTCCAGTATAACTGAAGCAACTCCACACCATAAAGGAACCACCACCATACTTCACAGTCTCACTTCATACAGTTAGACCGAAACTTTTTGCGGCTACATCGTCTCACAAACTCGGGCTTTTCATTTCCTAAAAGTTCAAGTTAGGTCTCATCACATTCATTACACCATTTTTTACATTCCTTTCCAACTCAAGCCTCTTTTTCTTATTCACATTACTGAATACTGTATGTCATTTGTGTCACATTCTGACAGCAATTTTTCCTTACAGCCCACGTTTATTACGTCTCTTTTTTACAATGGAAGCACTTACAACAATTTCATAGTCTTCCCGAATGTTACACATATTTCTGGAACTGTCATAAAACCATATACTAAAGAGAATCTTTGAATAATGCGATCCTGTCTTGCAGTAATTATTCTTGGCGCACATTCTCTGCTAAGAGTAGCCAAACTTCTATTTTCCTTCATCCTTTGTATAGCGTTCTTTGAACTGTTCTTTTGGATATTTCTAGCTGCATTACATAGTTCTTTTGATACTTGCTTTTTCGAAGGAAAACGAATATATGAGCTCGTAATTCACGTGTTAACTATGTTCATTTTGGGGTGGAGTGGATTTACTGGATTATATATTATCAATAATTTTTCTTAATTATCAGAAAAAATTAAGAGGACAACAAATCAAATGATATTTTATTTTCTCTTAACATATCTTGCCTCGCATAGGTATTAAAACAAAAAGTACAGTGGACCCCGCTTAAAAGAATCACATCGGGTCAACAGCTTGTGATTAGAATAAGCGGGGAACCTCTCTTGATCTTAGAAACACGTCTTGTAATTGCATTTTATTACGAATAGTAAAACGAGTAAATAGTTAGGCAAAATATGCAACAAGCAAATAGTTACAAACGTCACAAATCAGCCTGAAATGAACAGAACGTCAATGTTTAAAAGAGTTCTTTGATCATGGCTTGGCGCATCGAATTGCTAGCAACTTTGTGAGCCTCCGACTCATTTTTTTGTAGAAATCTGATGTCCTCGTACCCACGAAACATCATTGCATTTCGTAGCGTACGCGCCGCAGCTATCATCTCCTTCCAGGGCGAGATGACGACCTCTTTTTCTTCCTCCGTTTCTTTTTCCTCCTCCACTTCTACTGGCGCGAATTCTGTCGTGATTTCCGCGATAATGTCGTCATCCGTGACCGGTTTCTCGGTAGGAGCCACGACGTCCATTTCGACCCGGTCTTCCCAGTCATCTTTCGAAATTTCACTTTCAGTTTTCCCTGATTGTGACTCTAATAAGCGGGTCAGTGGTTCTAATAAGCGGGTAATTTTGTACAGGTTTAGATAGGAATGAATCGGCCCCAGCCAATTTGATTCCATAATGCCGGTGATTCTATTATTATCAGTAATTCTGTTAAGCGGGGTTCACTGTAGTAGTAAATTATATGTAACAAATGTAATAAGAGTCATACCAAAATTCACACAATTACTAAAACTAAAAGCTGCACGAGGGATGCTTCACCAAGCTGCTCCACACCATATGAGTGTTAATGCAGATATTGGTTGGTTGTTCCATTTTAACGTCCTTCCTCCAGCTGAGGGACTGAGATGGATAGTAACGCCACCAACCTGGAAAAATAATTTCCATTGAAAAGGACAACTGAGTTGAGTTAAATACATTACGTGCAGCGGGCTTGTCACTGCCCTCCTTCCCCATTTCTCAAACTGGCTTGGGACACTCTTTAATGAGCTTAATGCAGATATATCATGGTAACTATAGTTCTTTAGTGCATAAAGTTCTTTTCACTCAAAAGATAAGTAAGCTATATTTTACTGGTTGGTTTATCTCATATATATATATATAATATATATATATATATATATATATATATATATATATTATATATATATATGTGTGTGTGTGTGGTGTGTGTGTGTGTGTGTTGTGTGTGTGTGTGTTTCTTTGCATGGAAAGAGATGGGACTTCGAATATATATGTGTATATGGAGTATCACGCATGAACAGAGTGATTTTGCATAATATAAAATTACCCCACCAGGATTCGAACCCAGCACTTCATGAGTACAGAACGGGGGCGCTGAGCAATGCGCTACGACAAAGTAAAAGTTAGCATAACCTGAAATATTTCAATAACTGAATGAACACTTAACGCTTTCTCGTCCAGAGGTGGTTTTCGTGCTACCCCTCTGCACTCGAGCCAGTTTCAACATTTGAATAAGATTTTAATGAAATGTTGCTACTGACTCGAGTGCAGGGTGTTAGCACGAAAAACACCTCGAGCCGCGAAAACGATACGTTTTCTTTCGAGTGCTGAAATATACGCCAAGTTGTATAACTTTTACCTTCTTGTAGCACATCTGTCATCGCTCTCGATGGTTTCGAATCCTGGAAGGGACAATGTTTTATATATATATATATAATATATATATATATATATATATATATCAGTGGCGACTCGTGGTATAAATGTATGGGGGTGCGATTTCATAAAATTGTACGACAACACGGACTCACAATAGGCTAGCGCGAATTCAACTGTCGCTCACAAGAGTACTTGTATTAACATATGCGGCTATGCCAGATGTACAATTCTAGTTAATTACAAATAAGTAATAATTTCAATAAAATACATATAAATGGCTTATATCATTATTACTGAAGTAACTATTAGTAAAAATAAAGTTATTATAAAAAAAATTCGCGATTGTACTTATATTTTCATTACAACAGTAAAATATAATTTATATTTACTTGAGCAAAAAATCTATCGCTCCATTCGGCTGCAATATAATTTTGTATTCAAACAGCAGTACGCTGGTTGAAGCTGTGCTATAAGTTTAGAATATTATGTACTGTATGAAGGCTTACTCAAAATGCCTCATGAATCATGATATGCCACATGAATTTTTAAAATATATTTCAAGAATATTTTTTTTAATATCTTAAAATTAATATATTTTTTATCTGTTAAATTAATATTTATCGTTTCAAGCAAGGGGGAGCGACCGCTCCATCGCTCCTATACGCCAGTCGCCACTGATATATATATATATATATATATATATATATATATATATGTATATATATATATATACACAAAATAAGAGAGAGAGAGAGAAAGAAGCTCGTTTCACTCATTCCTATAATATGATATGAGTAGATAAGCGAGGTCTTAAAACGAGAAATCTGCGCTGAAGTCTTTCCCGTTCACCTCCTCTCGTAGTATCCAATCGAAACAGCATAAAAAGACTATGAATATCGAAGCGTCTATTGCCGTAATATCATTTCCTGCGAGATCGCTGGACATCTCTCTCGGGACTTATATTTGGGCTCTTTCGCTGCGAATAGCCTCGTAGCTGCATAATCTTATTGCGAAATGTTTTGCGATATATCCCAAAGTTTCGGATGAGATTGTCCTTATATATAAACAACATCAGAGTATAATGAATTGATAGGAAACTCTTACGTATGCCTATATTCGTTAATATCAGTGACATTTTTGCTTTTACATTAATTTATGGGTTATATAGTTAGTTGTAAAGGTTATATGTTATTTGTTCGTTCTCTCTTCTCATCTTGCGCGGAATGTTCTCCTATACAAGCGTCGTTCTTTACGTTATTTATACTGCGTGTTCTTTGCAGTTGAAATGTATATATAGATACGGCATGCGGGAGGTGCCCCCTCGGGGCATTGGTTTCTGCGCGTATGTAGAGGAATTACGACTTCTGATCGAGTGAGGACCATGGTGTAGTGGTTATCATATCTGACCGGCAATCGGAAGATCCCGGGTTCGATTCCTGGGTGGTTACCTCATTTTTTCATTTGTTCGTTCTCTCTTCTCATCTTGCGCGGAATGTTCTCCTATACAAGCGTCGTTCTTTACGTTATTTATACTGCGTGTTCTTTGCAGTTGAAATATATATATATATATATATATATAATATATATATAATATATAATATATATATATATATATTATATATATATATATATTATTCGTTTGTGGTATATATTAAACTCGGCTCTGATTTTATCATATTTTAAGCCTCCTCCGATTGTTGTTTTTGTGTAACAATAATGATCTTTGGATGTCATCTTCACCAGTTGAGATTACATTGGATGTCACCTGTCTTGATTAATTTCAGTAAAGGTAATAATAATAATGATAATAATAATAATAATGTTTGAAATCATTCAATCGTCTTAGTAATGGTAAAAGTCACGTGACGAAGGGACCTACGGCTTTACGCGGGATCCGAACCATCCCATCTACGGTCGCTGACATCCTCTGAATGCGGAGATGGGTCACCCATCCAACAGTAAACAGACCCGATGTCGCTTAACCTCGTTGATCTTACTGGATTCGGTGTGGTCACGACGTAACCCTTTTAGTCAGAAAGATGGCTACAAAAACTGTTTTGGAACAAAATTCCAAAGAACTTTATAAATCTCAAAAGAGGTGTTGTTAACTCTTTTTCTCAATAGTTGCTAAATTACACTCCGCATGGGAAAAACATACTCAAACACACTTCCACGAATGATGTACTTCATCACAGTTCAGAAATGAGGGTATGGTATAGTAACGTGTGTGTGTTATATATATATATATATATATATATATATTATATATATATATATATATAATATATATATATAGTAATGCGCCTCGGTGGTGTAGTAGTTAGCGTCGCTGGCTACGAATCCATCGGCTCCGGGATAGAGAAGGGGTGACGGCAGCCGGCGCGCAGCAAAACTCAGCTGTTCATCCTTCCACACAATAAAGAAAGTGGTTAGTAGATAAATGGGTACCCTGGGTGGCCTAGACGCTGGACTGCTGGTGGGGCGTGGTTCGGATTCCACGTTAAACTGTGGGTCTAAGGTGGAGTGAAAAGCTTGACCTTCGTCACAATGGACAATTCGGGCGGAAGCTAACGGGTTTAAAGCCACGGGCTTAAAATGCATTCTGTGCAATACCTTTAAACACTACGAATGCATGAACTTAAATAGAAAAGGCAAGAAAATGGTAAATAGAATGAATAACAAAATCATAGGCATTCACGGCTTCCTGTGCATCACATGCATGGAAAAAAATAAGAATATGGTACAAATGGCAATGAATATGGACAATACATACTTACCGACAGATGACAAGGAAGCAATGGGAAACGCTGACACAAAAAATCACGAGGAACAGGAAAACGCAATACAGGAAAGCACGCTTCAGCGGGAACTTGAGGCTCAGGAAAGCACGCTACAGCATGCTACGATACAGGGAGATGCAAAAGTAGCCTCAGAGAATGAAATATCCCCCGCCGAAGAGAGAAACAACAGGAACACAAAAGAGAAAGAGAGGGATACCAGGAATACAAAGGAGAAAGAGGAAGGTACCAAGAACACTAATGAAAACTCGAAGACAGAAAAACCACTGAGTAGGAAAGAAGTGGTGGCGAAACAGAAAAAAAGCAACTGAATCACATAGGGCTCGTAAGGAGATTAAACGACGGGCCATATGTGAATACCATAGTAAAACAGGATCGTGCATATATGGTGCAAACTGCATGTACAATCACCCAAAAAAATGCTTCGATATGATGAGGAATGGAAGATGAATATACGGACAAAACTGCCACTTTTTCCACCCTCCTATGTGCAGACAGTCACTGACAGAGAAAATGCCTAAATATAGAGTGCCCATATTTTCACATAAAGGGTACCCAAAGAAGAGAACGGGAAAGAACAGACCCCATTCGTATTAGAAGTAACGACAGGAGCGAGGAAACAAATTTTTTCGAGGAAATGAGAACTATAAAAGCACAGCTTGCCCTGCTAACGAGAAAGGACAGGACTCAGGAGGTATATTCCCCACACCATTACATACAACCACCGATAATACAACCACAGTGGTATCAAGTGCCGCAACCCCAATTCTCCCAAATGCAGCGGCCAAACCAATAACACCAAACAAGAACCGACATCGACCTGGAAACGACCACTATATAGGAAAACTGAACACGGAAATTAGAAACCCAATAAATGTTTTATACACAAATATTCAAGGCCTCTATACGGACCATGCAGGCTGCAAGTTACAATACTTACAGAATTTAGCTACCGATTCCAGCCTAGATCTTATATGCCTAACGGAAACACGCTTGCATAAATGCGAAAAAGTCTGTGAGAACTGTCTCGAGGATACTGAATTAGCATTGCTGGATTACAACATACACAGAGCAGATAGAGTGACTAGACGAGGGGGAGAGTGTTGCAGCTACGTGAAAAACATATACACATGTGAAATGAAGATAAACAAATCAAACAGCACAGTTGAAGTTATTATATTAGAAGTAAAAGAACTGAACCTAGCCATTATGAACATCTACAGACCACCAAACACCACAAAAAGTGAATTCCAATTTGCCACTAATGAAATAGAAAACGTGTTAAAATTACTTGAAACTCCAGCAACAAATAATCTAATTTTCGGAGATTTTAAATTCCCATTCATATCATGGAAGAAAAATGACGAAGTTATATATGTTGAGAAGTTTCATGGCAACACTACTAAAGATGATAGAACCCAAGCAACAATGCTCTTAGATATTATGGAACATTACGCCCTTACCCAGGAAATCTGTGAAGCCACGAGAAAGGAGAACGTTTTGGATTTAATCTGGACAAATAACAACGAGATAATAATAAATAAAAAAGTAACGCACACAAAGTTTTCCGACCATAACCTCATCGATATACAATTGAAGTTACCAACCAGAGGGTCGAAAATGCATCCTAGAGAGGCAGATGGAATATTTGAAGGCTTAAACATAAATTCAAAGAAAGTAAATTGGGAAAACGTAAATAAAGATTTAATTAAAGAAGGTAAATTGGGAATTCCTACTTCACGAGAAACTCCACAAGAGATACTATGTATAATAGAGACTGAAACCAAACCTATAATACTGAAACATATTCCAGAGAGACAGGAAAGAAAACGTAGCAAGCTCGAGAGAAAAATCAGGACACTATTCAGGCAATGAAGACAAACCGTAAAACATCTCCACACATGCAGAACTGATGCAAAGAGACTCAAACTAGAGAGGAAACTTGGCAAAATAGAAATGGACGTAAAGCAAACATTCGTACGTAAGACAAACGAGGAGGAAAACAAAGTAGCAGAAAACAAAAAATAACCCAAAATACTTCTACACGTTTGCGAAAAGGAAAATGCAGTGTAAGGAGAGTATTGGTCCGTTGATAGACGGGGAGGCCGAATACACAAATGACCCGAAAGAAATAAGTGAACTGCTTAGGGAACAATTTAACTCTGTGTTTAGCACCCCTAAATCCGAGATGGAAGTGGGAAACCCAGACGAATTTTTCGACATAGATACAGATGAACCAAGAAAAAATTCTGGCACAAACCTATTAATCGACTTCGAGTTCACGGAAGGAGATGTAATTACGGCCTTATCACAGATGCGAGAAAATTCAGCGCTAGGGCCAGACACATGAAGTGCCACGTTTCTAAAGAAATGCAAAGAGAGTATTGCCAAACTGCTATACTTACTATGGAGGAAATCACTCGACACAGGACAAATTCCACTCCCCTTAAAGAACGTGAACATTGCCCCCCCTATTTATCCAAGAATCAGCCAGTGGCTCTCACCTCACACCTTATAAAGTATTTTGAACATATAATTAGAGGCGAAACTACCTACTACCTACAAGGAAAAGACTTATACAACCCAAATCAACATGGCTTCAGGACGGGAAGATCATGCCTATAACAGCAACTAGACCACCAGGAGAAAATATTAGAAACATTGTGTCGAAGACAAAACATAGATGTAATATATACGGACTTTGCAAAAGCCTTCGATAAATGTGACCATGGACTCATAGCACACAAACTTAAGAATACAGGCATTACTGGAAAGCTAGGAAGGTGGATATTTAATTTCTTGACGCAAAGAACACAAAGAGTGGTGATAAACGGAGTTAAATCAGAAGTCTCGGAAGTCGTGAGCTCTGTCCCACAAGGGACAGTATTAGCTCCCTTGCTGTTCATAATAATGATTACAGATATTGATGCAGATATTAAGGACAGTATTGTATCATGCTTCGCAGATGACAAAGCTATGTAAGGAAATATTGAACGAAGGTGACAGAATAAAATTACAAAATGACATTGAAACAATATTCCAGTGGGCAGAAGACAACAATATGAAATTCAACGAAGAAAAATTCCAACTTCTAAGATATGGTAATAACAAGGAGCTACAGAAAAAAGGGTACAAAACTATGCAAGCCAAACAGATAACACCAAATCCACAAGTCAGGGATCTTGGAGTAATACTGTCGTCGGATGCAGAATTCAGAGAGCACTATAACATCAAAATTACGACGGCTAGAAAAATAATGGGAATCATCTGGAGGAGCTTCCGCAGCAGAAAATCAAACATCATGCTCAAATTATGGAAGAGTCTAGTCCTACCAATAATTGAGTATTGCTCAGTACTCACAAGCCCACACAGAAAACGAGACATTGCGAACATTGAAGCTATACAAAGGACTTTTACGTCAAAGATAGTAAAAATGGAAGGTGAAGAAGAACTGGTCTCGACTACAATCCCTGGAACTCTACTCTCTCGAAAGAAGGCGCGAGCGGTACACAATAATATACATATGGAAAATACTTGAGGGCTTTGTCCCTAACCTTAGAAATGAAATAGAAACAAACTGGAATGAGAGAAGAGGCAGATTTTATACGGTCCCAACTGCGGTGGGACAAGGGGCCATGAAAACGAAGATGGAAAATACCCTCAGAATACGAGGCCCAAAGTTTTTCAATGTCCTACCAAAAGAAGTGAGGAATCTCCAGCACACCGACCTGAATAACTTCAAGAACCAGCTGGACAGATTCCTGCGCAAAGTCCCTGACCAGCCATGCGTGGCTGGCTACGAGGGCAGTAGGAAATCAGTCAGCAATTCCCTCCTTCACCAAATCCCACAAATGAGGCGGGATGCTGCAGAGGGGCCGACCGCAGGTTGATTGTGAACCGTCGTTCAAACTCACCTAAAGTCAGGGGTGCAGTGCTGCCGGAGCGTGCCGGAGCGGCGCTCCGGCACCTCTGCAAGAGGAAGTTTGGAGGAATTACCATAACAAGCAACAAAAAAATTGTCTCCATTAATTATCAACAGTTTCTTACTAGTCTTGTGAACAATTTGCAGCACCGTATGTTCACGACAACATCCATGAAAGGTTCTCAAACTTCTGAACCTCAAAGTATGTATAAATCACTGCTAAGTGAAATGTATGTCCTTGAAAAAGACTACTGGCCTGATGAAATACCACCTAATTACGGAGAAGCTGAAATCTCATCTCTCTGTAAGAGGTTTAAGCTTTCTTCTTACTCTGTACTAAATGCCTTTAGAGACTATGTGGAAGATCATGGGCGCCGCATCCCCCAAGATTTACACCCATTACTGAGCTGTTCACAAGTTATTCCTATTAGTACTGCTGAGTGTGAGAGGGGATTCAGTCACATGAACTTGATAATAACAACAACACGCTCAAGAATTCTCATAAATCATGTATCAGCGCTTATGTTTGTTAAACTACATGGACCTCCTCTAGTTCAGTGGAATCCTGAGCCATATGCCATATCATGGCTGCGGTACCACAGATCGGCAGATGACACCAGGACAAGAGTTGCTTCAGACCCCCGAAAACATATCACGCCTGACCCTTTGTGGAAATTATTGTGAAACTTCCCACTGGTGGTATTTGGTAAGCACTAAGTAGTTTTAACTTCTTAAATTGATAAAATACATGATTGCTCTTTTTTCTTTATTTGCTTGATAATTATATTTATTTTATGATAATTAGTGAGTGCAAACACGAAATACTTAGTCATCGTGTGGCATATATAGAAACAGGATAGGAAATGGCAGGCTTTTGTCAGGCCCACCAGAGCTCCGGCACCTATAAAATTGGCACTGCACCCCTGCCTAAAGTATGTATATATATATATATATATATATATAGTAATGCGCCTCGGTGGTGTAGTGGTTAGGGTCCCTGGCTACGAATCCATCGGCCCCGGGATCGAGAAGCGGTGACGGCAGCCGGCGCGCAGCAAAACCCAGCTGTTCATCCTTCTACACAATAAAGAAAGTGGTTGGTAGATAAATGGGTACCCTGGGTGGCCTAGACGCTGGGCTTTTGGTGGGGCGTGGTTCGGATTCCACGTTAAACTGTAGGTCTAAGGTGGAGTGAAAAGCTTGACCTTCGTCAGAATGGACAATTCGGGCGGAAGCTAACGAAAGGTATATATATATATATATATATATATATATATATATATATATATATATTATATTATATCAAAAGTCCGTTCTCATGGGTATTTTGCGTTAATAATATTTTGTATTTAGTGTTCAGATAATTGACGGTATGGGTGACATGGGTGACTATGTAGATCAAGAGGAGGTGGAAATTGTTATGATACATGTTGCTGGTAAAAGCCAAAGGGAGGCATGTCAATTATCCTATGAATAATAATAATAATTCACGTTAGTGAATTAGGGTGTCGTTCATGAAATACCTGATACGTCTCCCTCTTTTTTCTACCAGCAACATGTACTGAAACAATTTCCACCTCCTCCTGATCTGCATACTCACCTATACCGTCAATTATTATCTGAACACTAAATACAAAATATATTAACACAAAATAACCATGAGAACGGACTTTTGATGCTCTCTCTCTCTCTCTCTCTCTCTCTCTCTCTCTCTCTCTCTCTCTCTCTCTCTCTCTCATATATATATATATATATTAATCGAAGGTGAGCAGAACCAAGAATGCAAACATTAAATGAAAAATAGAGTTTGTCCACATGCAGTTGAGAAGTTTTAAAAAAAGTGAATAACTTGAAAAGAGAGTAATTTGTATTGTAAAATACAAATTGCCTTTTTCACTCTAAAATTGGGTCATAAAACGAGGGGGAATTTTGTTTCCAAAAAGGGTGAAATAATTTTGAAAAAGAAAAGTCATACCAAATAATCGCCAAAATGGAAGGATTTTATATAATGAACTGGTTGAGTTCTCTGTTCTTCCAGATCGTATAAATTAGATCTGAAGTGTGCTTTCAGAAAATATAAGATTAAAGTCTCGTAAATTACTAGGATAAAATAACTTTACTATAGTGAAGATAATGAAAGTTAATGTAAAATTAAGGTGTTTTATTCAAATCTAGCTTTTGCGATGATAAAGTGTTGGAATAAATTGATTGTTGTGGAAACGCATTTGCCAGACCTAAATAAGACGACGGCTGACATACGATTGGACGGTTGAAAAGCAACCAGATTTTTATTTGTCTCTGCAAAAATATTACAGTTTCGCGGGTGATCCATGTATCATCGGTTCCAATAATCGGGATAACGCTGGGCTATAAGGTAGGTGTGGCTCAGTGCATCACGACTATGCCTCAGGCATTCGCTCATTCAACGAGGGTGGCCAGAAAGTTCCTTTGCATGAAAAACAAGGGCAACATACGGATATGCTATAATTTCACTGCAAAAGGATTTTGTGGCCACACTGTATGAACTATTTTGGAAGAAATTCGACTAGAAAGTTTTGAAATTTTTGAAATGCATAAAAAGTTGAGGTAAATATTGTTTTCATAAAGACCAATTTTTGTGACAAAGTTCAAATTTGTTGCATAGATCGTGATTGGCCGAAATTGGTCACGTGGGAAATAACTAACCAATCTAAAAACGACCACCTTCACCCATTGTAATCTGGTCTACGCGAAACTTAATAAAAGCCCAAATTGGTAATTGGTAATTTTTCCATTTTTCTTTGGATATGTTATTAATTTTAGCGACAGTAAAATACAATTTCAAAAACTAAACTAAATCTTTTCTGATTAAATCATTTTTATGCTTTAACAAAATATTTGTTTCTTGGTGAACTTTTTTTCTGAAACTGTACTGGTTAAATGAGCGAGTAGAGTTACGTACCGAGGCGTTACTGAGGAACAATTATGGTATACCTCTCGCTCACTCACGGCGTTAAAAAATGATTCATGATGACCCGCTGAAAAAATTATTACTTGTCAGTGTCATCCCCATTCCCGTTCCCATTCCCATTCCCGTAGTCCGCAAATGAAAATAGTCAAAATACCCAAATTGAAAAATCCATTTAAGAAAAGGTTTTTTTTTCATTTGAGAAACGATGTCACTCCATTGCCATTCGCGGTAAAGGCGCCAAATGAGAATGGCTTATATTTCTGAAATTAACTTAATTCAACCTAACCTAACCCAACAGTAGACTAACCTAACCTAATATAACATAAATTAATCTAACCCAGACCAGAGTGGGAAAGCCGCGGATGAGACTGAGAAGAACATGAATTGGGAACGATTTGAAAATGCCTCTTTTGAAATTCTCGCTCTCGGCTTTTCCACTCTTGGGCACGAAATGAAACAGGGAATCACATTGAGTGGGATGATACCGAAAAAAACAAGGTTTTTTTTTTTTTTTTTTTCCAAATAGGTAATTTTAATTTACTGACTCGTGTACAACATATATATATGTTTCATGAAACTAGGGGTTTCATGAAATCCCTAAAATGTTCAAGAATTTCATGAAATCTTGAGTTACACAGATTCCCTGTAACACACACACACACGTATATATATATAATATATATGTATATACGTGTGTGTGTGTTACAGGGAATCTGTGTAACTCAAGATTTCATGAAATTCTTGAACATTTTAGGGATTTCATGAAACCCCTAGTTACACAGATTCCCTGTAACATATATGCGAGTATATAATTTAATAATGTTCGGGTGTGTTTAACCTCTCTCGTAACGACATAGGTCATATGATGTAGGGAACCTACAGTTTTAAGTATAATCCGAACCATCTACGGGTCACTACATCATCTGAACGCTATGGATCGTCATCCATCCCCCTACTGAACAGACCCAACGTCGTTTAACCTCTCTGATCTAACGAGAAGCGGTGTTGCCACGTGGTCAGGATAGTCAAGAATGTTAATCTAACAATTATTCGCCGTATCAAAGTAACTGTGACACGCTATCATATGTTTATACAGAGGCTGTTCCATCCTACTTGCAGCTTCAATTTAGGGAGATAAAATCGTGTTTGCACGCAATCCATGCAGTTGCTGGAAGGCGTAACCCATTTGCACGCAATCCATGCAAACTTAAATATAGTTTCGTGTAATACGATGTTGTTCAAAACTCGAAGAAACGCCGAATTGTAATCGAGAGATGGTCATTCTTGGCGAAAGTTAAACATCGGAAAATTATTCGGAATAAGGGCGGGGGAGGTCGATTGAATGGAAGGTCGCAGCGGGGATTCTCCTACACCAATTATTACGAGTCTCTCAGGAGTTCCTCCCACGCTCTTGATTTGTCAGACTCTTATGAAAAACGCTTCTTTTCTTCCTTTATTAATCACTTGTCCGGTCCCCTTCTCTACGAAAGGCTTTTATGACGAAGGGCAGCCGCGCGAGTCTTTATTAAACTGCTCTCTTGATAGTTCCTCATTAGCAGCTTCTCCTCGTATGTCTGTCTACCTGTGTCTGTCTATCTATGTCTGTTTATCTATGTCTGTTTACGTATCTATTCCTCATACGCTCATGCTAGATCCAAGTTTTGTCGCCTGAGCTTGCTTTCTCGCTTTATATATAGGGATACGATTTTGTATAAATATGATGCGAGATTCTTGGTAATATTTTCATTTTTTCATTTGTTTCGTTCTCTCGCTCTCATCTTGCGCGGGATATTCTCCTATACAAGCGTCGTTCTTTACGTTAATTATACTGCGTGTTTGCAGTTTAAATATATATATATATATATATATATATATATATATATTATATATATATATATATATATATAATATATATATATATATATATATATATATAGGGTGAACCAAATGTAGGTGGACAGTAAATGCTAACGTTTATTTTGAGAATACATATTTAATTTTTTTGTATACTATAATACAAAATAAAATTTAAATAAATTTAGTTATAATATTTAATATAATAAAACACAAACACCATAGTTATAATGAACACCATAGTTATAATATAATATAACACAAACCGTATTCAACCTACTGTCCACCTACTTTTGGTTCACCGTGTATATTATATATATATACACACTGTAATTTAAAAATTAATTTAAACTTTTATTGTATTTTAGCATTTTGCTTTTATTAAAAAAGTTTTGGTGACGTTTCACAAGCAAGCAGCTCATTTTTCTATACTAAATGCGTCGACATCCAACAACGAAACTACTGCTCGCAGCCAATTTACCAGTGCGAGAAAATCTAGAAAATTTGGAGCCATTTTCGTGTGGGTTGACGTCGCGTTTGCAGCGCTCGCAGTCGAGTTCAGGCGTGGTCGCTAAACTCTGGACGTCGTTCGGATGTCCCCGCGGAGACATAAACTAGCCTTTCCGGACTGTAGAGAAGTGGCGGGATTAAACGGGCGACTTTTAGCGTCACTTCGCATGGTTTGCTGCCCTCTTCCGTTCCCAAATCGAATGATACAAGTAGCTGAGATAATTCGCCGAATAGCCTTCGCCTTATTCCAGTAAAGGTTTGACCATTCGAGGGGAGACGCCAAAAACGGGAATAGGGAGAACGAAATGGCGAAGGGGCAGCCAGATGAAACCTATAAAAGCTCAAAGCTAAACGGTACTAAAATCCTGAGGAGAGAACAGCTTTTTAACAGAAATCGAAATCGATAAAATTAATAAAGTCTATATACTAATATGGCGGTTTGTCCACGCGTGTTTTTTGTTTCGTTACACCCATTTTATAAGCATTTAATTTATGATTTAAGGATTTTATTTTACATTTATTTGTTTTGTTTTTGTTAATTCAACTTCTCATAATTGAGAATATTCTCCTAACGTCGTATTTAATGTTTTAATAATTATTATTGTAAAAAATTACAATAACCATACTTTGATTTTAACACGGACATTGAAGGAAAATGCGCTGCACGGAGAAGGTTTCGTCCTTTTTTAGGGGTGGTAGGGAGAGTTTCCTATGGTGGTAAAAGATGTGCTCGGAACGTGCCCCAGCGACGCGGGGATGAAACCTCCTCTGTGCTGCACATTTTACTTTAGTTTCCTGTTAACTTCTTACTAATTAATTTTGTACGTCTTTATAAATTCTATAAAATAATAAAAATAGTGAATTACATATCAGATTAATATATCATAATAAACGCATCATGTGTCACATGAAAGCGAAATTCCAAATATGACCATTATACCAGCTAACAAACCAACCAACCAAAAACTACACCGATAGCTCTCAATTCTAACGAATTTCTCCATCCACGACACATACATACACTGAAAAGCTCGCAAGAATCCATTGGTTTTTAATGATAACATGATTGAATGGTTTGTTGTGTAGTGACCATCTCTCACACACACACACACACACACACACACACACACCCGAGTTATCTTAAAGCTGATGTTTCTCTCTCTCTCTCTCTCTCTCTCTCTATATATATATATATATATATATATATATATATATATTACAGGGAGTCTGTGTAACTAGGGATTTCATGAAATCCCTAAAATATTTAGGAATTTCATACAAAGTTAAGTCGTGATATTTTTGTTAGTTTTAACGAAAATATCACGACTTAACCTAACCAATCGTCAAGGGCGTACAGTTGACCGAACCGGGCATTCAATAATTTTCTTGTAGGTTTAACAAAAATATCACGACTTAACCTTACATGAAATCCCTGAACATTTTTAGGGATTTTATGAAATCCCTAGTTACACAAATTCCCTGTAACATATATATATAATAATAATAATAATAATAATAATAATAATGTATTTGTATATAATAAATGTCGATTAAAACCCAATGACTATTTGTTTTTCTTCCTTTCACAGTATAATGGAACTGCGCAAAGAGAAGTCCCGAGACGCTGCAAGGTCGAGACGAGGGAAGGAAAATTATGAATTTTACGAATTGGCCAAAGTAAGTAATTCACAGACCGATATTTTACTTACTATCATAAACCTTCTCTACTACTACTACTACTACTACTACTAGCTTTTTCTTCTCTTTCTCCCGTAATGGTTGCCATGGAATCGAATGATGTAAACCCCTTGCAATAAATAGGAAATTATGAAATCCAATTATTTATGAGGTAAATGATTTGTGATCAAATTTATATTTCCTAAAGTATTTTTCTCATTAACTGATGATGTTTATGTTTTATTCATTCTGGAATTTATTCATCATTTAGTTATTCTTTTAAGAATTTATCGATTTTTAGGCTTCATTTTAGTGTTTTAGGAACATCTTGTGTATAATTTCTCAGTGTAATACATTCATAATATTGTAAAACGAGTTTCGCTTGTTTGTTACTGAAAAAAAAAATTAATAAAAAAATAAAAAAAAAAAAATATATATATATATATATATATATATATATATATATTATATATATATATATATATATATATATATTAGGGTGGTTTTATAAATCTGATGTCGGAATATCTGTTATGCCAACCCGGACACATTTAAAAAAAAATGGAGCTATTATTATGTGAAAAGCATGCTGTCGATTTTGACAAATTAAATTATTAAAACATTGTAATAAGTATTCCTTTCACACAACAGGTCATTAGCCCCGTCCCTGCTAATGACTGTGGTCCACAACCATCCGTGTTGGGGGTATATTTTATTAAAAAAATAATTTATGTATTGTACAAAAACAAAACATTAGAATTTCTCCATTGACAACTTACATGACATATATTATTAGATAAATGCCAGATAACACCGGTCTGCATGAAAATCGATTTCTTTATTTTGAGTTGTGATTCTGAAGCAGTTCGCTGCGCTGAATTAAAAAATGCTACCAGTTTTTTTCTATCACCCACAGTTTTAAAGTTATTAGCAAAACAATTTTGGGGCGTTTTGTAATTTTTTACCTTTTTTATCTTTAATTAATTTCGTTTTTTCATATTTTTCATCAGATAGATAATTCTAACATTACGTCTTTAAAATTTTAATAATGGCTTCTAGAGGATGTACCCATAGTCGAGACATATTTTGTTATATTTGTGGTCGGTATGTTGTAAAACAAAGGACAAATGTAACGACCTTCATTAAGAGAGCTTATCATGCTTATTTTGGAATTAAATTAGATCAAGACAAAAGTTGGGCTCCACACAAGGTTTGTCTTACGTGTGTTGCGGCACTAAAGAATTGGAGCAAAGGTAAAAAGAAAAGTTTGCCATTTGGGATCCCTATGGTATAGCGCGAGCCTAGAAACCATACCGACGACTGCTACTTCTGTTCTTGCAATGTTAAAGGTTATAATGCAAAGAATAAAGAGAGCCTTCAATACCCAAATCTTCCATCTGCAATAAGGCCGGTACCCCATGGTCCAGAAGTTCCTATTCCCCGCCACCCGAGAGTCTGGATCAATACAATTCAGATTCTGATTCAGCTCCAAATCCAGACAATGATGATGTTTATGAACAGCCAACAGCTGACCGAGATCCTCCTAAACCATTAACCAAGCCGAACTAAATGACTTAGTCAGGGATTTGAATCTGCCTAAGGACTCTGCAGAACTTTTGGGGTCTAGATTGCAGGAGAACAATTTATTGGCATCCGACACATACTTCGCTTGGTACAGAAATCGTGAGAAAGACTTCGTGCCTTTTTTCGAAGAAGATGGTCCCTTGGTATTTTGCAAGGACATCACAGGATTAGTGTGCAAGCTAGGCATCGAATACCAAACCAGTGACGAGGTTGTTTATAGATTCCTCTAAAACCAGTCTAAAAGGAGTGTTACTGCACAACGGTAACAAATATGCATCAATCCCAGTGGCCCATTCTACTCATTTAAAAGAGACCTATGATAACATGAAACTGCTTCTGGAAAAAAATTCGGTATCAAAATCACAGATGGATATTGTGTGGGGATCTCAAAGTCCTTTGCATGTTACTTGGGCAGCAAGCATCAGGATACACTAAGATGCCATGTTTCATCTGCGAATGGGATAGTCGAGCACGTGACCAGCACTGGAAGAGGAAAACTTGGCCTCCAAGAGAGAATTTTACCCCAGGATCAAAGAACATTTTACATGAACATCTAGTTGAACCAAATAAAATCCTCCTACCACCCTTGCACATTAAGTTAGGCTTGATGAAGCAGTATGTCAAAGCATTGAATAGAGAAGGTGAGTGTTTCAAGTACATTTGTTCAAAATATCCAAAGATTAGCTACAAGAAAATAAAGGAAGGTGTTTTTATAGGTCCTCAGATTAGAAAGTTATTGACAGACGATTATTTCCTGAACACAATGACCAATAAAGAAAAAGAAGCATGGCTTGGTTTCAAAGATGTTGTTGAAAACTTCTTGGGAAACTACAAAAGCCAAAATTATGAAAGACTGGTGGAAAATATGCTTAAAAAGTTTTGCGCCTTAGGCTACAACATGAGCCTGAAAGTTCACTTCTTATTTTCGCAACTTGACCGTTTTCCCGAAAATCTCGGAGATGTCAGTGAGGAGCAAGGGGAACGATTTCACCAGGACATCAAAACCATGGAAAGAAGATATCAAGGAAGATGGCATACAAATATGATGGCGGATTACTGCTGGTGTCTGCAACGAGATCAGCCTAACGCATAGCATAAGAAAACATCAAAGAAGCACCTGTTTAGTCGTCATTAGTCATATCTACCTTCGTAGACTTAAGTCTTTGGAATAAGTCCTGAAATGTTTGCAAGTAAAGAAGGTAAATATATTTTGTTTCTTTCAGTTATTTTTTTATTCTTTCATAAACAAGCAATATGCTTGTCCAACAGCTAGGAGCTATTTAATTCTGCTTTAATTAGGTTTTACTCTATCACCTAAAGATTTCGTGCTACAAGGGGTGTTGTAATACCTCATCTGTCCCCAAATGTTAACCACCCATTGATGGGAGGGGAGAGAGTATTTTGCTGGGAACGGGACTGGTTGTTATATATATTTACCCTACATTATTATGTAAGCGTTACTGTAGTCTATAACAACAAAATTTATGGTTTAGCATGTGCAATCCAACGTTGGTCTCGATAAGATGGTTCACATTTGGGGATAAATGGGGGATTTATGACACCCTGTAGTAAGAAAACCATATGTGATAGGGAAAAACTAACTATATTTTTGAGATCAGCGCACTCAAATTATATAGAATCACCAACTAGTTTGTAAAAATCGATCGACAAGTTTTCAAATGTGTACTGGTGTAATCATTGTTGCTTGGTTCGCATGATGGCAGACTTCTTCGTTGGTGACAAGAAGACCTTCCGGTGATCTTCAACGACTTTTAGAAGGAACTGCTTCTGCTCTTTGCTGCGCGTGAGAGATGCATTGAACTCCTGGATGAGTGCGACACTGCGTTTCTACAAGGTCGTTGATCACTTTTACCCACCGAACAGTAGCCTGGCTCCTCCTGTATGATTCATGGACTGGCCAAATGTTGGATCCTCCTCCAAGAAATCTTGAGGCAGTTCAAGTATTTCAAAAAACTTCAGAGTTGACATGGTGACAAAATCGTGTAATTCTTTCCCACATGCCTGGCCAACTGGAGAGATTCGTTTAGGGGGCTCCTCAGACCCGATTTTGTTTTTCAGGGCATTTACCATCTGCCTCGTCTCCTCTGCTGCAACACTGTCATCGAAGAAACCGAAGCCTACCAACGTTTCTGATATATACCAAAGATGGCGGCTGAATGCTGTGCTGACAGCCTAGATATGGAGGAGATTCAGATCATTTCTCGGAGCTTCTACTGAAGACGGACTCTGAAACCAGTATTTGACATAGATGGCCGTGACAAAGAGGCTTACTTCCTGGAAGTGGCTCCACATCATATCACTGCGCGATGGCCTTCTTGATGATCCCTGTTGCTGCTGGAGGGGAAACTCCTTGCGGAAGAGCCACATTTTGATGGCGTAGATAGCTCGAGCCATCCAATGAGCTCGATGTATTGCTCCTGGATATCGGAAATGGATCCCACGTGGAGGGACCTCTCCAAGGAAGATAATTGTCAGCTCAAGGAGCTCACGGTAGTCATCCCGTGGCTGAAATTTGGACAGCTGGTCAACAGCAAATGCAATGACCTCAGTCTTATATCCATTTATCACAGGGATTAGAGTTTTTTCATCCACTGCCGAGGAGTATGCTGTCTTATCGATGTAAGGCCAGTGGTCCCGAAACTGACCGAAGAGCTGAATATTTGGAGATTTGGAGCTGGAGATATCATGAAGGCTGAAGACCGTCTCTGGGAGTATCTCCGAGATGTGATGTCGACACGCCAAGTTCAATAAATTCCTCCCAAGCTCAGTTTCCAAACGAACACAAACTCCTCCCTTTGAACCAGTATTGAACGCGGTGGTATCAAAGCAGAGCCCCTTCACTCGTTCCTTCAGTCCCCACTCATTTATCGTCTCCACGATGGCATTCTCAATTACTTCCAACTTTCCCGATTGAAGTTTTGGAACTGCCAGCAACTTCACCACGTCTTGTCCAGACACAAGAATCGGGAGACGGTCCACTTTGTCCCACAGGACCAGAGTAATCCTAATGATTTTGTCGTCCCAATGCAAGATCAGAGGAACTGCTGGGGCGAAGCTTTCCTTCATCTCATGAGCAAACTTTTTCTGATCTTCCATCCGCTCCTTGCGGATAGTGCTTCGGCTGATCATCAGGTCTTCTACTTCGTGACCGAATTGGCTCGTGGACGCTAACGCTAAAAATATATGCGCTGATTGTCGGTCAGTCACATTAGTCCGATCTAGTGCAGCTGCCACTTCAGGTGTCACCACACTTACAGTTCCACGAAGTCGAGCTCGTTTAGGAGCACTCATTTCTGATAGTGCAAGCTCTTCCTCCACTTCTGACGAGTTGCTCGACGAACACAACTCAAGAACAGCGACGTCGGTTGCAGAAGCACTTGATGAAGCCGCTTTGCCAGCCCGCTTTGAAGCTTCCGCTCTCCTTCTTGCAACACGTTCTTCTTGCAGAGTGAGTTTTCTGTCGACTCCAGCCATCGTGCCCCTCTGTCCTGTCTCCCGTTGAGCTTCCAGGAATTGTCTGTCTTCTTCAATTTTCATCAGCTGCATGGCATCCTGGTGGGCAATGTCGAAGAGGTTGTCTAACCCATCTTGAAATGTTGCCTGGTTGGTAAGGTTCATGGCAGACTTTTGGTTGATATTCTTCTTGAGCACTCGCCACTCAGTATGAAGCTTCTTGATGCGTTCGACATGTTTAGCAGCTTTTGTAGGCACTCGAGCTTTCATCCAAATTGGAAGCAAGCGATCAGCTGTCTTGGACACGCTATCTTTAAGAGTCAATTTTTGCTGATTGTGGAAATGGAATAAAACAGCCAATACTTGACGGCGAGATGGATGCTTCGATGATGTAAAGTTCGCTTGAGTTACACCAACCAACCAGATGGCACTGGCCGCGCGTATTGTCATCGACATCGTCGCTCCTGAGAAGTTGAAAGAAGCACAAATTTGTTAAATACCCGTGTCGCTAATATTGTGTTGCAGTTTCTTAACGCTGCGAACGTGATTTTTTTAGGTTCGATTTTTTTTTATTTTTTTTTTTTTATTAACTTTTTTGTTTTTATTTTATATATATATTTAGTTTTTTGTTTTTTGACTCAAGGGCAACATAATAATGGGCTATTGTAGCAAAATTATATACATATATAGTACGAATTTCATTGATTCCTATTTAATATCAATATATTTTATATTCGTAAAATTTCAAATGAGTTGAGCAAGTCCTAAATATCGTTTGATCATAAAAATATTCCTGCTCTACAGTTTCTGCCCCAAGTGGCACTAAATGATGGGTTGGCAAAAAAAAAAAAAAATTGGAATAGAATTCCACCTCTATAAGATAAAACCACCCTAATATATATATATATATATATATATATATATATATATATATATATATATATATATATATATATATATATATTGAGGGTTGTAAAAGTAAGTAGATGTCGCAGTGATTGTCCTCAAGAACAAATGGCAAAGCTCATTAAAATGGAATGCCAGAACGTGTGTCAGTTTTGCTAAATGCAAAAGGAGAAAGTAACACGATTCTAAATACAGTTTTTATTTACTGACTTTTATTATCGAATCAAAAACTATGAAAAACCTGAAGGTTTACTTTTGTCTGTTTACTTTGTTTACTTTATATTTAATTTGTGTGGTGTGTGTGTATATATATATATATATATATATATATATATATATATATATATATATATACACACACGCTGTATTTATTTATTTATTTATTTATTTATCCAAACACCAGTTACGTTTTACTTTTTTAGATGTTACCACTGCCTGGCGCAATAACTTCGCAGTTAGACAAAGCTTCAATTATTCGGTTGACAATATCTTACCTCAAACTGAGGGATTTCACAATTCATGGGGACCCTCCTTGGCATAGGGAACTCGCGAATTGTAAACCGTTAAAAAGTAAGTGGTTTACCTCTTTTCCCGTAGTAGGAAATCGAGTGTTCCTTTTAAAAAGTAAGTGTTTTACCGTTTTCCTGAAGCAGGAAATTTTTGCAAGCGCGTTATTTAAGTCCTAAAAATCCATTCTCCATTAACTATTTTTTATTAAGTTACGGATTATGGGCGGCATTTGTTTATTACAGATTGTATAATATATAAATGTGTGTCTTTAAAGTTTAAATCTATCCTGGACATGCGCAACGTTTCGTGATTTTCAACAACTTGATGTAAATTCACAGAAGTCTTCTAGAGGGAAGCGGGAGGAGGAGGGGGGGAGCGAACATTTTTTGGGAGATTATAACAGTTAATTTTTTATTACTCAAAATCGACAGAAACATTTTCACATTGGCAAATTCCTCCTACATTTTCGTCGGTAGTCATTGAAGTTACGTTAGCTCCTATATGTGATGTCTTTTATTTTTTACAAATTTTTAATCACTTACGTTCGCGTTAAGGTAAGGGGGGTTCCATTGGAAAGGGTAGAGAATGCGCTTTTTTATCGTATACAACGATTATTTTTCAAATTTGACTCGGGTTAGGATTTTAATAAAAAAAAAACTCGAAATTAAATTACTACTACTTCATTCTACCTCAGGATTTTACACACCCAGTTTTTTGTTTTATTTTAGGTTAGGTTAATCTAAACCTAACCTAAATTGAACCCCAAAAAACATCTACAAGAAAGTGTAGGAGGAAAATGATACAAAAGATAGCGCAGAATAGGAGCGATATATATCAGTGTTTTGCTTAGGCAATTTCAGCCCGGCGCGACGCCTTGCCCTCCCAACGTGGCGCCTTGACTTTTTTCAGATTTGTAAATGACGCGTTGCCCTTTTTTCGCTCTTTTTTCGCTCTTTTTAAAAACTGTGCCCTGTCTGAGGCCAAAATGTGCCCTGAAAATTGAGTTTTCACGTATAGTTGCCTTTTTTGTCTTGTGCACCTTGGCCTTATCAAATCCTGGGCAAAACACTGCGTGTGTGTGTGTGTGTGTATATACACACAGGGCCTATCATAGGGGGGCTAGGAGGGCCATTTGGCCTGGGCCTCAAGCTTAACGGGGGCCTCAAATTTAGAAACTTAGAGGGCCTGTATATATATATATATATATATATATATATATATATATATATATATATATATATATATATATATATATATATCGTGTTCTGTATATTCGATGATAGTCTTGTCTAGTTAGTTTGGCCTATAAACAGTTACTGCCCACTCAATGGGAAAGGTTACGAAAGATTAGCCAAACTTAATTTAACCCAGCCTAATCTAACTTAACCTGGACCAAAGTGGAGAAGCCGTGGATGAGAATGAAAACGGCATGAATTGGGAACAGACCTATTTCAAAATGCCTCCTTTGAAATTCTTACTCTCGTCTTTCCCTTTCTTGGGCGCCGAATGAAATGGAAATGACATTGAGTGGGATCATACCCTGTAAACGACGAGAAAAAAGGAAAAAAAATTAAGTTCCTTGAAAATAATGATGTAACGCAGAAATTTGTCAAATACAGGGTGTCCATAAATTATCTTCACAAAGTAAATTAATTTTCAATTGAAGTTTTAAAGATAATTTATGGATACCCTATACTTTGTAATATATGATTTAAAATAGAGCGTCAGCAGTCTTACTCGAGAAATTTGGCATAATGTAATCTAACCTTATCTATCATAACTTAACCTAACCTGACCAATCGTTAGAATCGGTTAGAAAAATAGCCTAGCCTGGCACTAATTGGTAGTTCGATCTTATTCCAATATATTCAATTGACTTTCAGTTCGACCATATGCCAGTCCCAAGGTTTAGGCTTGATTTTATTCCATTCGATCTAATTCCTTGCACTTTTATTCAACTGAATCTCCTTCAGCTTCTCCATTATATATATATATATATATTATATATATATATATATATATATATATATATATATATATATATATATATATATATATATATATATATATATATATATACTAGAGGAAATTGAAAGCGCCTTTGAAATAATAATAATAATAATAATTTTTCGTTTGGTGTGTAAAGATTTCTTCGTGGAAACGCGAGTTTGAACGCATTTAGTGAAGTGTCCATAAATAATGCATGGTGGAAGGACATTATCCGAAATCGGATTCCTTTCCAACCTGTCACTCGGGTGTTATAAGACCTTAAAATCCACACCCATCGGCCAAAACTTTTAGGGAAATAAAACAAAAAACTCATAATCCAATATTTATTCTGACTCATTTCCACAATTCGACGACTTTCCACTGAAATTTATATATTTTTTCTTCCTTTCTCCGCTTTTGGTACTTTATGGGGGGTAGTTTCTTCCCCACTTCTCTTATTCAGATTTGGAGACGACGTTAATCCTCTTTTGATAAGGGCCCCTACCCACCCACCCAACCCTCGCGCGTAACACCAGGCATAGAGGATTAGAGCAATAGAGCTTGTTTTATCTACGGAAATATCAGACTGGGTCGGGGAGTAGAGGTGCATTTTGCCGAACTGCCAGCTAGCGCGAGTAAAGAGGAAAAATTAGATAATAAAATGACTCTTATCGAGGAGTTACGTAAGGACTACTTTTCTTTATTTGCGGACGGGCGCATCTGTAAAAACTTTTTTATGACTGTAATTTGGAAAAATTGTATAATTCGCCGGACACCGGACAGCGCAGCAGCAGACGTGCGTCTCTCTGTTCGTATCCTAGTTCATGAAGTTGAGAGGCTTAATGATTTTTTTTTTTATTTTTATTATTATTGAGGGAGTGGGGAGGAGTATGTACAGTTAGCTCTTCTTATCCAATTCAAAATTATTACAATAAATAGGTTATAAAGCTTCTTTGAAACACTTGGTGTCATTAAAATGTTATAAAATTGAATATTTTCATGTAACGTTTTATATATATATATAATATATATATATATATTATATATATATATATATATTATATATATATATATATATATATATATATATTTCCATCCTATTTTTTATGTATTATTAATGTAGTGTCTATTCATGATGTATTTTGTCATTTATTTTAAGGATTTTTAACGAATTTATAAAGTATCTTAATAAGGTAAAGTACACATATATTCATAAGTGCACAAGTATCTCCAACTTTTGTGTAAATTTTCATCCATACTCATGTTTTACCCACTTGCTCCTACGAGTCATAGTTGTTACTGTATATTTTCAAATTTTTAATCACTTTCGCTCGTGTTAAGGTAGGGGAGGCTCTATTAAAAAGTTTACAGAAAGCGCTTTTTTACCGTATATAACGGTTATTTTTTCGAATTTCACCCGCGTTTAGGTTTTAATTGAAAAACTCGAAATCAAATAACTTCAACTTCATGCTACCCCAGGCTTTTACATATAGTGATTTGTTTAGGTTAGGTTAACTAGAGTTAACCTAACCTAACATGAAAAATGTATCTCCCACAAAAAAATTTGACTTATTTACAAAATCGAAGTTAATGGGTAAAAAACGTCACTTAATATGGGCGCTACTGGGGTATTTAGGCATATATATATATATATATATATATATATAATTAAAGACTTACATGAACTGGAGGCGCTATATGAGACCCGTATAAAGGAAATTTTTGTTTTTCCTTTTTTTATTACTTGTCGACATTTTAACATTTTTGGGGTTTGAAACTTATTTTCCTTCAATCTTTCCATTTGGCAGGAAATCCCGTATTATCCTATTTTTTTTTGGGG
>JAJOZX010007244.1:125000-231274 GCA_023014485.1 Bathynomus jamesi | reverse complement strand
CTGCCGGAAGAATCCGGCAGGACCTCCCAGGAAAGATCAATACAGGTGAAACTGTCATGGGCCGAGTGGAGGCAGGTTGGGGAGCCATCGTTCAGAAAGGTGAACTCTAGCTCGTCCATAAGGGAAAGAAGGGTCCCGGAGAGAAGGTGGAGCAAACGTCCCCCAGGCCAGGTCCCGACTGTTGAAGTCCCCGAGAAGCAGGAAAGGGCGGGGAAGCTGCAGAATTAGGTCACGGAGAGAATCGGGTGGAGGGCGTACGTTAGGGAGAGGTAAAGAGAGCAGACCGTGAGCTGACGCCACAAAGAAAGGCGCACGGCCACAGCTTGCAAGACAGTACGGAGCGGGAGGGGGCGGAAAGGGACGGAGCGGTGCACGAAGACCGCGGAGCCCCCCCTACCCGCCCCATCGAGAGGGGAAGGGAGCCCGCAGTAGCCGGACACTCGAGGGAGGAACGGGAGCCCAGTATCGTCCTGAAGGCAGAAACACGCCGGACACCTGGAGGCCAGGAGAGAAGAGAGACTCTCGAGGCCTACCAGGAGCCCGCGATGTTCCACTGCAGGGGCGAAGTATATGGAGGGGTAGGAAAGTCTGCGAAACGGATGGTTATGGGGTGGGTGGGCCGATCGGCGGCCCGAGATTAACAAGGGGATTGAAAAGCCCCGGGGCCCAACGGGGGACGCCGAACGTGGGCGAAGGCGAGGGTCACCCCGACGGGGGGGCGATGTGGAAACTGACGCCGGCAAATCCTCCTGAAGAGGAGTCACCCGGACGCCCGGGGAGAGCGATGCAGAGAAGGGGATGTGAGGGGTATCCAGAAGGCCCCTCCCTTCACCGGAGGTGCAGGGAGGCTGGACTACAAGGGGGAGTGGAAAAGGATACCTCACCCGGATGCATAGGCAGGTCATGGAGAGAGGTGGGGTAGGTCACGCGCGGGGGCGTGCTCATCCCATCCACGCCGACCAGGCGGGCGAGTTCCCCCTCCAGTGGGTCCATCGACCGAACCGGTGAGGGATGTATCTCCGCCCCCACCACGAGGGTCGTCGGGGACCCCAGGGGGGAGCGTCCATAACGGTTGCGCAGCGGGGACGGTGAGGACACCGGGATGGTAGGGCGAAGGGGCGTTTGTGTCTGGGAGAGGAAGGTGATGCGAGGCCTATGGCCTCGAACCTTTCGGGGTCACTATTGGCGCGGCGCTTGCGGCCCGTTCCCCTCCGTCGTGCGGCCCGCATGGGCGACGTCGGGTCACGGTCCGGAATGGGGGTGGCCGAAAGCGCCGGTGGAGAGGGCGTAGAAGGGGCAGGGGGGGTTGCCGACGAAGCATCGGCGTTCGCGGAGGGAGCACGTGGGGACGCGCTGGTAGTACAGGGAGCCGCGGCGGGAGTCCGCTGGGCGGCAGAGGATAGACAGGGAGTAGCGGACACGGTGAGTGGAGGCGCGTCGGGAACCGCCGGTGAGGACGGGGTCTGGGCCGGCGGCGGCCGGGGACGGAGAGCCTCGGCGTACGAGGTACCACGCCGGGCCTCGCGGCCACGCAACCGGTCCCGCGCATCCCGAGCGCTGAGAAATTCTGATGAACAGAGGGCCCGAACCTCCCTCTCAAAGAGGAAGGACGGGCAAGAGCGGGATGAAGCAGGGTGCGGTCCATGACAGTTGGTGCAGGAAGGCGGAGCAGTACAGGGCAAGTGGTGGGGAGGGCTGCCGCAGCGGACACACAACGGGGCCGGCTGACGGCAGGAACTGCTCACGTGGCCAAACCTATTGCACTGAAAACAGCGCGTAGGATCTGGCACGTATGGCCGAACCGAGAATTCGCATGCTCGTCTCTCACAAAGCCCCAGAATACCGAAACGGGGGGCACCAGTGAGTCAAAAGTAAGGAGAAGGCGAGGAGAAGGGACGGCTGGGGATCGCGATCTGTCGGGAAAACTGTATATTCTCACCACACCCTGGGAGGCGAGGTCAGTCTGGAGGTCCTCCACCGGGATGGGTAGAAGACGAGCAGCGTAGATCGTGCCCTGGCACTGATTGAGGCGGGGGTGGGGAGTCACCGTGATCCCGCAGCCAGGACATCGGGGATAGCGAGCAGAGAGGAGGTTTCGGCAGAGGAACGCGACCTTATCAAAATGGAGCCATCCCTCTGAGGCCGAAGATCAAAACGCGCCGTCCCCGTCTTCCCATGGATCGCTCGAAAGAGGCGTTCGTGGTTAGTGGGGAGGGGCTTGGAGGAGGAGGGGCGGAGGACGAGGAACTTGTCCATCGTCCTAAGGCCGAGTGAAGCCGTCTGGCCAAACACCACCGGAACTTCGAGGGGGCGAGAAGACGAGAAAGGCGGACGGCAACGTCGGGTCCCACGTCCCCCAGGGGCCGAGGGGGCCGTGGGCGATGAGGCCCGACCGGAGTGGGAGGCGACCGGGGCCGCGGGCCTCCCACCTGAGGGCGAAAAAGCAGGTGGGTCCCTATCGGGACGTGGAATATGGGGGGATCCAGGGGTCGGGGGGTCCACTGCAGGTCCATCCGCTACTCGCGGGGGTCGGGCAGCGGCGCCACGAGCCTGAGGAAGAGAGGGAGAGGTGGTGTCGGCAAGAAGAGCAGACGGGGTGGGCGAGGGCTGCCGACTGCCCTTACCAGACCCACGGTCCAAAGAGGTAGTCAGAGGGAGGTCAGATGCACAAGCCGGGTCGTCAACGAGGTCCATTAGATTTGTAAGTGTTTCCATAGAAAAATTTTATTGTTGTTTCGCGCCCGGGGCCGCGGGGAACCGATTACCCGGGGCCCAAGGGGACCAAGCGCACGCCGGCGGGGGATGGGTGCCTCGTCCCATGTAGGTACCCCCGTTTCAAAAGGGGCCCTTGCAGCGTCGAAAGTTCTCCCCCGCCGGCAGCAAAGACCAAGGCCCCCAGGGTCCCAGGCCTGGGCACCCTACCAGCCAACTTAGTCCGGCCCCGGCCATGGGAGCGAGACCCCCAGCGACCAGCCCCGGCAGCCCACGGGGCGCGCGAAGTGAACAGAGAAAGCAGAAAAAACAGAGGGGGCAAGGAAGAGGGTAAAGAGGGGAAGACAGGAAAGAGGGGGCTGTAGGATAGCAGGGTATGCTAAAAGTCCACTTCGCAACCGGGGGGACCCGGCATGGCCCCCAGCCGCGGCTGACCCCTCTCGCCACATGGAGGCAGGAGCCCGCGGGCGATCCACCCCAAAAAGACCGCCCGCGGGGAGGGGGAGAGATATATATATATATATATATATATTATATATATATAATATATATATATATATATTTGAAAATATTGTTGAAAAACACATTTTCCAACACTTGAAGAATAGGTGAAGGAAAAGTTGTTTATGACGAAAAGATATGAGGAAAGTTCTTCATCAAAGTTTTATCATTAAAAAAGACAGGTTTCAAAATACGTAAAGAGAACTCTTATGAATTTCAAATGAATGATTTTCTCCAGCTCGTAAACACCGGAATTCCAATACCAGTGACAAGTTTGTGTGTCTGTATACACACACACCTTGGTTAACCTTGGTTTTTCTTTCGCCTGAATTGTTCATTCTGACGAAGGTCAAGCTTGTCATTCCACCTTAGACCTACAGTTTAACGTGGAATCCGAACCACGCCCCATTGGCAGCCCAGCGTCTTAACCACAAGGCTACCCAGGGTACCCAATTTTCTACCAACCATTTTTTTGTGTAGAAGGATGAACAGCTGGGTTTTGTTGCGCGCTGCCTGCCGTCACCCAGTCTGGATCCCGGGCCGATGGATTCGTAGTCAGCAATGCTAACCACTACATCACCGAGCTAACATATATATATATATAATGCAAAATTAACTCCAAACTAGGGCATGGTTCTGATTAATCAGTTAATCAATGTTTCTAATTTAATCATTAAATCATTAATTAATCAAAAATTATGTTTAAAAAATTATGAGAAATTATTAATTTTCCTCATAATTTCAGCATCATTTTACCTTAAATTTTGTAATGTATCGTTTGAATTTGGCACCTTTTTGCATGTATAAACTGTCTAATCCGCCCATGTCTGATTTCTTGAACTAAAGCAAATTAAATGTTTGAGCAAAATGTTTTCTTCGATCTTATCTCACGCAACAGAAACAATAAAGCTCTTTCTTACTCTTTTCAGAAGTATTTAATTTTTAATCATTTTAATCAGTTCATCATTGATTAATTAGAAAATTAGAACTTTCAGCAACACTTAGCCAGTGACCTCGCCTGACTGGCTATAACACCGTTTCCCTATAAGCGAAGTGAAGACATTGAATTCGGGGGTTCGAGTTTATAACAAACGAGGAGTTAGTACAATAGGCCAAATTCGTGTTGCGTGAGTGCTATGCAGTAGTTTCTGGCCCTCCTGAGCAACTATTAATACTCAACATTCAACGCTTTCGGGTGGGAGGGGCCTTTCAAAGATTCACCCAATTAAGTAAATTTCCAACTCTGTCGTACCTAAGCAGTGTAATGTGTTGAATTTTAATATTAAAAGTAATAACGATTATTTTTAAATGGAACAAAAAATATCCTTTGTACATCACTGTTCCCTCCCAAGATGATGAAGAATCGACCAATCTGTACAGAGTCGTGATTCGAAGGCTGGATAGACACGCATTTCGGAGTGTGGCCATGGTTTGTTATAGGTAGGACGTCGTATCTCGCGTTTATTATTAAAAATGCAGTTTTAAACGAATTGCAAAAATTATTATAGAGATTTCTCTCTTTGCTTACATTAAAGCGCAACAGTGTATCTCAGTCCAACCCTCCCTTCCATTATATTTGCTTTCAAAATTCATAAGTTAAATAAACTCATAAAAAAGAGAAATGATTTCCTGCGTTACGATTCTCTTTTGTTCAACATTTCAGCAGGTTCCGTGTCACTAGTCAGAGGCCTCGCTAACCGTGTGAGGCAGTTAAACGCAGTTAATAGGGTAAATCAGAATAAAGCAGTAGAAATGAGTACAAATAACGTAGATTAAACAAAATTAAATAATAAAACAAATGAAACACGACAATGGTTGGTGCTTACGACTTTTACATAGCAGTCTCATCGGATCCTTATAGGGGTTATACTATATATATATATATATATATATATATATATATATATATAAAACCTTTGGTTAGCTTCCCCCCGAATTATTCATTCTGACGAAGGTCAAGCTTTTCACTCCACCTTAGACCTACAGTTTAACGTGGAATCCGAACCACGCCCCATCAGCAGCCCAGCGTCTTAACCACTAGGCCACCTAGGGTACCCATTTATCTACCAACCACTTTCTTTATTGTGTAGAAGGATGAACAGCTGGGTTTTGCTGCGCGCCGGCTGCCGTCGGGTCTCGAACCCGGGGCCGATGGATTCGTAGTCAGCGACGCTAACCACTACACCACCGAGGCGCGTGTGTATATATATATATATATATATGTGTGTGTGTGTATATATATATATATGTGTGTGTGTGTGTGTATATGTAGAATATTATGCATTAAACACACGATTTTGTATAATCCAAAAATGTTCGCACCAGGATTCGAGCCTTGCACCTCTTCAGTAGAAGATGAGGACACTGATCATTACTCAGAGATAGGGTTAAAACACCTATGGACGCAAAAGCATTATGTGTTCCCTCATGTGTTGAAATAGCTGCCAGGTTGTACTAACTTTTATCGTTCATAATGTAATGGTCAGGGCCCTCATCTTCTACTCCAGAGGGGCTCGTTTCGAATCTTGGTGGTAGCATTTTACACACACACACACACACACACACAGTGACTAGTTTTTATTAATACTTGTTTCAGTACGTGTTTTATTTTTATTTGTCCTTTCGTCCTAATTTTTAGTTTTTTAAGATTTATTATTGTTTGATTTATCCTATCATTTATTACCTTCAACAATATTATTGTACTATTTTATGGGATTTATGTCCTACCAATAAAGCTTATCATTATCATTATCAGTATCATCATATCTATATAAGAAATATACATTCAAGTAGTAATTGATAAGCGAGGATCGATAATGATTTTAAAGATATCAACACCACCTAGTCACCCACCCCTAAAAAAGTTAATATAAAATCATTCCTAGTTCGGACATCAATTTAAAATGACTTTATTTGAATGTACATCGCTTCAATTTATTTCTTAACGAAATCATGATTCATACAGTTACAAATCGGTCAAGCAATGTACAGAAAGGTCTGTAACTGTATGAAAGGATTTATTACAGTACAAAACCTGTTCGTTACAGTGCTAAAACATCTTTTGTCGTACTAAAAGTTTTTTTTTCCTGTTTTTTGCTCTTTAGAAATGATTGTATAGAAAGTGTTTATTGCTGTGCAAACAAGGCGTAATTGTTACTGTACGAGAAGTTATTTATTACTGTTCAAAATGTTTTATAATTGCATGAAACCATTTATAATCGTAAAAAAAACAGTACACTTAACAAACACTACATTATATATATGAAGGAGGGGCCGAGAGAAAGTGCTCCATAGAGGAAGAAAAAAGCCAAACTCAAGGTCCTTTCGTTGTTGTTTTTAATTATGAAAAGATTGTATAGTGAGAAATAGTAAGAGAAGTGTATGTTTGAAAGCATGCCGGACACAGGGTAGATGAGACACGGAAAAAAGATCAGCTAAGGAGGACAGTGACAGGACAAACGGGAGTGCCAGCACTCCCTGCCTCCTGTCTAACGTACCCCGCCCTCTTTCCCGGATTACTTCCCTGGTCGATCGGTGTCTACAATCTCTCTCCAAAAAAAAATATATATATATATATATATATATATATATATTTATTTATTTATTAATCTACTGTTATTTCAGCTCTCTCTCTCTCTCTCTCTCTCTCTCTCTCTCTCTCGTTATATATGTATATATATACTAGGCGTGTTTGTGCTACTAATGGAAGGGGTAACTTAGAAAAATTGTCTAACTTTCAGCTTATGGAAAAGAGGATTCCAGGGAAAGACGGAAAAAACTTTCTTAAATTTGTCCTTGCAATAGAAAAACATCTTTCCTGAATTTATTAGGAGCATACACACAGTGATTATATATATATATATATATATATATATATATATATATATATATATATATATATATATATATTGTCATGGCCAAATGTCTGCATGGAGCCGCTGTTACATTTTATACATTTTTAACGTTTGGCCAATCATTGCTCTTATGAGAGTTGTAAATTGTACTTTAAGTGGAGCTCAGTTCTGGTTCTATCTTTGGCGATGTCGAGGAAATATTCCAGAAGAAATGTTGGAAAATTTCTTGTAGATTTATTGATATTTCACCTCAACTTCTGGTGATTGTTTTCGCCTAAAAAGATATCGAATATAACTGTCTAAAAATGTATATCTCATGAACAATATATCCAATTAAATATAGTTCCTGCAGGATACAGTTGATTTTTTTTTTAAATATGACGTAATTTTAAATATGTTTATATTGTTTAGTATCGATTTATTTCATTATGATAGGTTACTTAAGGCAATTAGAGCGTCCGGTAGCTCAGTGGTGATCTTGGCGGACTCTGAGCGGTGAGGCTTTGGTTCGCTCCCGCCTGCTGATTTCTGGGTTGGGTTGAGTTTGCCGCTTACCCTGTTACTGCTCGGGTTACGAGTAACCCTTCAGGTACACTCACCCCTCCCCCTTCGTCGTGAGAAAATGAGCTTCCGGGACGTTACCTTTTTTGCAAAAGTAATTAAGGTTGCTTCAATATTGTTCGCGTATTGCGTGTAATTAAATTATATTACTTTGATTGCACTTTCCCTTCAAAACTAAAGCAACATTTAAAAATATAGGACCTATATCTATCGAATCGACAAGACCATAACATCGATACACTAAAAACCTAACCTAGCGTAACCTCACCTATGCTAATCTAACCTAACCTAGCGTAACCTCACCTATGCTAACCTAACCTAACGCACAATATACTTGTCGCTAAAATATGAAGTCGATCAGATGTAATACCACATATATTATATACGCAACATAATATTTAATCGTTACGCGTGAAATAGCATATAAGGTCTAAATCACTTAATAAGCTCTAATCAATTTCTTCCCATGCCGTTAAATCAATATGCAATGACAATCATAGGAGGTTTTTTGTAGTTAACTAGTACGGAAAGTACTAGTTCTATTTACTTCTAATATATCTAAATAATTTTTCTATTTCTATTTCTATTTCTATTTACTTCTAATATATCTGAATAATTTTTCTATTTCTATTTCTATTTACTTCTAATATATCTGAATAATTTTTAGGTGAATGGGTGGGGAATTAATAGCTGATTGTAATAGTAATTATTATCAAGTGTAATTGTTTAAAATCTCTAAGTTAATACCAAATTTTAACTTGTACTTAGGTCTACTTTCGCTTAAAATTTATTATTATGTTTTGGCGAATATAAAATCATTTTATGAAACGAATACATGGACTCAAATTATCTTAATACAAAATTAACTTCTTTTTAACGTATGAGAGTGCCTGAATGCTCATGTACAGAAACTAATATTTCCCTTATTGAGGGATCCGTTGAACCTCCTTTGTCTAACTGAGGGTATTGAGATGGGGGGGGGGGGTAACGCCGACAACCTTCGACAGCAGCCACTATCCTAAAGTTTTTTTTACCTACTTACACACACACATACACACACACTCGCACATATATGTGTGTGTGTGTGTGTGTGTGTGTATATATATAAAACTATTTTTCCAAAGTTAATATGTTGATATACGCACAAAACATTCAGAATGATACAATTCCACTCTCTCTCCCCAAATCCCTCCCCCGTAATAAACAAAAAAAAATAAAAAAAAAAAAGAACCAATTAATTTTTTCACTGCTGTCACCAGTACCAACATGGCGACGAGAATGGCCGCCGATAAACCAATGAAGTAAGGCGGTGAGCAATCTATTCTTATTTATACCTATGTCTTTAACCCTAACAACGAACAAATTAATTTCTTTCACAGGCTTACAATTTATTGCCTATCTTACCACTTCTTCCTATTATACCCGTGTTTAGTAGACTCCATATCGGCTTTATTGCTACCTACATACGTATGCAATTGTATAAATGTGGTTGTGTGTATGTTCATGGTGAATGTATTGGTTGGTACGCGCGTACTGAAAAAAAACACTCGCTAATAATATTCCTCTGTTTGCTAATGCATTCAATAAAACAAAGTAATTAAATAATTACGTGTTTTTGTTGAAAAAATAATTAAATATATAAAATAATAATAAACCACTTTAAAAAAACGATGAAAACGAATATACATATATATATATATATATATATATATATATATAATATACAGTATGTGACCCTTTAAAGTATACTGATTTCGTTATCTCTTTAATTTAATATATCTCTTGTTAATAACGTTAAAATGGAGAGAAATTTCCATTTTTTAATATTTAGAAATGAAAATGAATAATAGATGAGCGAATTTTAAAAATATCTCTCGCAATTATAATATATATATATACTAGCGGAGCGACCCGGAGTTGCCCGGGTGGAAGTTGAACGATATATATATATATATATATATATATATATATATATATACATGCACCTCGGTGGTGCAGTGGTTAGCGTCGCTGACTAAGAATCCATCGGCCCCGGGTTCGAGACCCGGTGACGGCAGCCGGCGCGCAGCAAAACCCAGCTGTTCATCCTTCCACACAATAAAAAAAGAAAGTGGTTGATAGATAAATGGGTACCCTGTGTGGCCTACTGGTTAAGACGCTGGGGTGCTGGTGGGGCGTGGTTCGGATTCCACGTTAAACTGTAGGTCTAAGGTGAAGTGAAATGCTTGACCTTCGTCAGAATGAATAATTCGGGCGGAAGTACACCAAAGGTTACCAAAGGTATATGATAAAACTCAGAATGATCACTTGAGAAACTTTTATGTTACACACAGACCGTGGAACATGGAACAAGGAACTCTTCTGGAAAAATTAAATCCACTATAGTCCAAATAAGTAGTGATAAATGACAAACGCTATAGTTTGTTATTCCTTTTCATGATGTTAGCCCGACGTGGGCAACGGGTCACTCGCAATGAGGCCCCAAAATATAGCTAGTGAGGGAAGCTATATTTTGGGGCCTCTTTGCTAGTGACCCGTTCCTCACGTTCAGCTTCCATCATGAAAAAGAAAACTTTAGTATTTGCTATTTACGATTACTTATTCGAACAAGGGTGGATTTAATATCCCAGAAGCGTTCCTTGTTCCATGCACGGTCTGTGTGTAACATAAAAGTATCTCAGGGGATTAGTCTGTGTTGTAGCATATATATATATATATGTGTGTGTGTGTGTGTGTGTGTGTGTGTGTGTGTGTGTGTGTGTGCATACATAATACAGGTAGACGCGAAAATCATTTAATTTTTAACAATTTTATTACGCTATTCCCATAAAATGAGTAGAAAGGTCATTTGACCTTAACTCATAAATAACGCGTTTGCATGAACCCCATTTACACGACCCACTTTTTTTGTGAGTAAAGAGAATAATTCAAATTCGGATTCAACGTCTTTAATTAGTCCGTAAAAAAATGATAAAAAATACACAAGATTTACGTCCAATTTCAGCAACGAGGAATTCCAAATTTAATTCTAATTACGTGCCAAGTTTTTTTAGGCAAAATTAACTCTTTTTTCCATGCGAAATAACAACAACAAAAAAACCCTGCTCTATTCATTCTATAAGTCAGCTACACGGAGGCGAATATATATATATATATTATGCAGTATATATATCAGGCAAAATATGAACATTTTCAAAAAGTCCCTTTAAATTATCAGTATATATATATATATATATATATATATGAAAATTATTTCACGAAAGTAGCACGTGAAAAATATTTATGATGAATAAAACCACGAAGGAAAGGAAAACAGAATGGTGCTCAAGCGCTTTCGTCTAATGACATCCTCAGGAACACTGAAGCAAATAAAGAGTTCGAGACTATATATAGGTTACAAAAAAAAAAATATATATATATGATGAATAAAACCACGAAGGAAAGGAAACACAAAATGGTGCTCAAGCGCTTTCGTCTAATGACATCCTCAGGAACACTCATATATATATATAGGTCACAAAAAATTAAAAAATATATAAAAATAAATTGAAAAAATAAAAATTGTAAGAGGAGCATACAAATTTATAAGGGAAAATTACCAAAGTTTTAGTACTCTGCCCTTCCTGTCTAAATCCGTTCTGAACGAATTCAAAACAACAGGATCAAGTTGAAAAAGACCTTAGCTCATGTTAAAGTTATTTGTAAGTTGGATAATAATAGCAGACTCAAGAATATTTCTATTAACAATGTTGCTAGAGTGAAACAAAACTGAAGCATTATTCCAATCAATACAATGGGCTAACTCTGACAAATGGACAAAAAGGGCACTGGACGACTGTCCCGTTCTAACGGAATATTGATGGTTTTACACGCGTGTGCAAATCCTTTCCTGTCTGACCAATGTAAAAGGAATCGAATCACATTGTTTACAACTAATTTTATAGATAATGCCTGAATTAATCGTAGGGCTATTTTTTACTATGATATTTTTCACAATATTGTTATATGAAAATACTACATTAATATCTAAAAGTTTAAGTACATTAGCAATGCCTAGAAAGCCCGGGAAAAATGGAAGTACTAAAAAATTCTTTGACAAAGTGCGAGTGTTATTATTCACACGATAGAAGGTTCGTTTTGCCTTGTTAAGACAAGATTCCATAAACGCAGGTGGGTAGCACAGATCACTTCCAATACCGTTGATTTTTTCCAATCCGGTATCGATGTATTCCGGACCGGCGATCCTAAGAGCGCAGAGAAACATTGAAGAAAATATGGCCTTCTTAATGGGGGTGTCATGTCCAGAGTAAAAGTGTACGTAGGACAAATTGTTTTTTCCGATAGATACTAAACTTAAAACCTGGGCTTTCCCTATGTACACGCACATCCAAAAACGGGATTGAGTTGTCTTGTTCCACTTCTAGAGTAAACTTAATGGAGGGGACTTGATCATTTAACTGAAGGAGGAAGTCATCCAGGTCACGATTCATGGGCCAGATACACGAAATATCGTCGACGTACCGCAACCATGGGATGCCAACCCCCAGGATTCTCGGAATGTAAGTAATTTCGAAAAACTCCATATAAGTATTGGAGAGGAGGGGCGACAAATGGTTGCCATTGGCCATCCCAAAAACCTGTTGATAATACTCGCTATTGAAAGTGAATTTACAGTCTTTGATGCAAAGCTTAATAAGTTCCAAAACGATGTGTGCAGGTAGTGGCAGGTCGTACTTATGTAATTCTCGGGATTGAACATCAAGCATATCGTCAATCGGCACTTTTGTAAACAATGAACAAACGCCAAAACTGATCAATCTATCGTTGGTTTCAGTGCGTACATTATTCAATTTTTCAGTAAGATCCATGGAATTTTTTACATGTGAATCACAGATAGTTCTGAGAATGGGGTAGAAGACTTTGACAAGCTATTTGGAGAGTTTATAGGTAATAGAGCCCACCGAGCTAATAATAGGGCACATAGGGTTGCCAGGTTTGTGGGTTTTAATAAGACCGTAGTACACGTGAAAAGCGGAATTAAGTCCTTATGATCTTTGAGAATGCGTTTCAAGCCACTATTGAATGATTTGATGCCGTCATCCTGCGGGTTCTTCCTAAGATTTCTGTATGTGGCGGGGTCCTGGAGAAGCTCGTCCACTTTGTCCATAATAACTATGGTGTTAGCCTTGTCTGCTTTAGTAATATGGAGCTCACCATCTTTTTTTAATTGTGAGAGGCTATTGCGAAAATCTGCTAATTCCGCTTTTCACGTCCGCTTCACCTTCCCTTCCCTACCTTTACGGTCTTATTAAAACCCACAAATCTGGCAACCCTATACGCCCTATTATTAGCTCGGTGGGCTCTATTACCTATAAACTCTCCAAATGGCTTGTCAAAGTCTTGTCCCCCATTCTCAGAACTATCTCTGATTCACATGTAAAAAAATACAAGAATCTTACTGAAAAACTTAATAATGTACGCACTGAAACCAACGATAGATTGATCAGTTTTGACGTTTGTTCATGTTTACAAAAGTGCCGATTGACGATATGCTTGGCTTTCTCTCCCGAGAATTACATAAGTACGACCTGCCACTACCTGCACACATCGTTTTGGAACTTATTAAGCTTTGCATCAAAGACTGTAAATTCACTTTTAATAGCGAGTATTATCAACAGGTTTTTGGGATGGCCATGGGCAACCCCTTGTCGCCCCTCCTCTCCAATACTTATATGGAGTTTTTCGAAATTACTTACATTCCGAGAATCCTGGGGGTTGGCATCCCATGGTTGCGGTACGCCGACGATATTTTGTGTATCTGGCCCATGAATCGTGACCTGAATGACTTCCTCCTTCAGTTAAAAGATCAAGTCCCCTCCATTAAGTTTACTTTAGAAGTGGAACAAGACAACTCACTCCCGTTTTTGGATGTGCGTGTACATAGGGAAAGCCCAGGTTTTAAGTTTAGTATCTATCGGAAAAACAAAAAATTTGTCCTACGTACACTTTTACTCTGGACATGACACCCCCATTAAGAAGGCCATATTTTCTTCAATGTTTCTCCGCGCTCTTAGGTTCGCCGGTCCGGAATACATCGATGCCGAATTGGAAAAAATCAACGGTATTGGAAGTGATCTGTGCTACCCACCTGCGTTTATGGAATCTTGTCTTAATAAGGCAAAACGAACCTTCTATCGTGTGAATAATAACACTCGCACTTTGTCAAAGAATATTTTAATACTTCCATTTTTCCCGGGCTTTCTAGGCATTGCTAATGTACTTAAACTTTTAGATATTAATGTAGCATTTTCATATAACAATATTGTGAAAAATATCATAGTAAAAAAATGGCCCTACCAATAATTCAGGCATTATCTATAAAATTGGTTGTAAACAATGTGATTCCTTTAACATTGGTCAGACGGGAAAGGATTTGCACATGCGTGTAAAACAGCATCAATATTCCGTTAGAACGGGACAGTCGTCCAGTGCCCTTTTTGTCCATTTATCAGAGTCAGCCCACTGTATTGATTGGAATAATGCTTCAGTTTTGTTTCACTCTAGCAACATTGTTAATAGAAATATTCATGAGTCTGCTATTATCCAACTTACAAATAACTTTAACATGAGCCAAGGTCTTTTTCAACTTGATCCTGTTTTGAATTCGTTCAGAAAGGATTTAGACAAGAAGGGCATAGTACTAAAACTTTGGTAGTTTTTCCTTATAAATTTGTATGCTCCTCTTACAATTTTTTTTTTTCAATTTATTTTTATGTTTTTTTAAAATTTTTGTGACCTATATATCATTCAGGCATTATCTATAATATTGGTTGTAAACAATCCATTTGATCTTGTGTTGAATTCGTTCAGAACGGATTTAGACAAGAAGGGCAAAGTACTAAAATTGGTAGTTCTCCTTACAAATTTGTATGTTCCTCCCACAACTTTTATTTCTATATTTATTATATATATATATTTTTTTGTAACCTATGTATAGTCTCGAACTCTTTATTTACTTCAGTGTTCCTGAGGATGTCATTAGACGAAAGTGCCTGAGCACCATTCTGTGTTTCCTTTCCTTCGTGGTTTTATTCATCATATATATACAGTATATATATATATATATATATATATATATATATATATATATATATATATTGATAATTTAAAGGGACGTTTTGAAAATGTTCATATTTTGTCTGATTTGCTTCTTTCAGATCATTGACCATTGAAGCTAGTAATTAAATATACCAATTTTGATAAAATACGACATAATAACGCTTCAGGGAGAAATGAACGTGCCGACTGGTCTAGAATATGAAGATAGGATAGAGCACCTTTTTAATAATTTAGAATTACTACATCTTGATTGTTGTAATTCCTGTTCAAGTTATTCTCACTTGAAACTTGTTGATAGGTATTATATTGATATAACATCCATACTATGGAAACAGGAAGGCCTTGGATTAAATCGTACATTTGTCATACTAAAATTATTCCTGGATAGAATGATTTTATAGCCCCTTTGAAAAGGGAATCAAAGGTTGCTTACGATATATGGTACCTCCTTGGTCGTCCTAGAATAGGGGCAGTTTACACGAATATGAGTAGAAGTAGGGCTCACTATAAAGCAGCCATAAGACGATGTAAATAGGAACAAGACTCTGTTCGAGCTTCAAAAGCCTGTAAGGCTAATTTAAATAATAAAAATAGTAACAAATTCTGGAAATTTGTTAAGAAAGAAATGGGTACTAAGAATGCCATCCCATCAATAAATGATGGAGTATCTGGAAAGGTAGAATTAGCTAAGTTATGGAGAACGAAGTACTCAGACATCCTGAACAGCGTGGGGAAAGTTAATCTTAATATATGCTGCAATGGAACACCATTAGGAATGACCAGTGAAGCTACGGGGACTCAGTCCCTGAAATTAAATCTGATTAAAGAGCTGAAGACAGGCTAGATGACTTGTCGAATGAGCATTTAAAGTATGCTAATGATGTGATCAGTCTTCATATCTCATTGCTGTTCTCAGCCATGCTTGTTCACAGTTATATTCCTACAGAGTTTATAAGGGTTTATATCACACCCCTTGTCAAAAATAAATTGCTGTCAAAATTAAATTGTCAAAAATAAACTACTGTTGCCTCCTGCTTCTCAAATTTGCTACGCCGACTAAATGATTATTTATGGTTATGGGCGTCTTCTAATCAGTTTGATTTTAAAAGGTCCCATTTAACTAACTTGCGTATTTATGTTTTGAAAGAGATTGCATTTAGATATACTGTCAGTAATTCAAATTTTTATAGTTGTTTTTTGGATATATTGTAAGCAAAGCATATGATAGAGTGAATCACAATATTCCATTTAAAAAATAAGAAGGCAGGAGTGTTCTACCATATGTTTTAAATTTAATGAGATTTTGGTACACACACACACACACCAAACTTTATTGTTAGTTGGAGCAATGTGTTGTCTGGATGTTTTGGTTCCTCTTGCTGAGTTGGACAAGGCTGATTACTTTAATATATATATATATATTGATGGATTAATTACTTCTCTTAATGAGGCAAGAGTGGGATGCTGTTAACATGAGGATAAATAACTTGGTCTATGCCGATGATATGGTGTTAATAAGCTTTTCGATGAAAAGTCTGATCATCTTATAAAAATCTGTGAATCATATTCACAGAACCATGACATTAATTTTAATGTTACTAAAATTAAGGTTATGCAATTCTATCCTAAAAGCTCAAACCAAACAGTTAATATTATTTTCAAAATGAGAGACGAACCAATAGAGCAAGAATTTAAGTATCTGGGTCGAATTCCTTGAGTGACGACATAAAGAAACATTATCAAAGTTACTGTGCTAAGGCAAATATGATTATAAGGAACTTCAAATTCTATACAAGCAAAGCTAAAGAAAATCTCTTTCGTACTCTCCGCACTAGTATTTATGGGCAGTAGGGTGTATCATGCTCATTGAAGCGCGAATTTCAAGATTAGCAGTATGTATTCCTATGTAAAATTAAATTTTAGGAGGGGTTTGTTTACTTGAACTTTTGCTAAAAATCACGTTTAAGTGTTCAAATTTCCACTTTTTCGTTTTTTAGTTATGTACAGAACGGAGATCCGACAAAACCCCCACACGAAAAAAAAAACACCGACAAAACCCCCGGCGACAAAACCCCCACCGACAAAACCCCCACACGAAAAAAAAAACACCGACAAAACCCCCGGCGACAAAACACCCACCGAAAAAAAACCCAGCGACAAAAACCAGGGCCCCCAGCCTTCGTTAGGTAGCCTTATAATCGTTTTTCTTTTTCTTTTTCCTTGTGGGTTTGCAGCATATATATATATATATATATATATATATATATATATATATATATATGTATTGACGATTGGTTAGGTTAAGTCGTAATATTTTCGTTCCATCCATAAACCAAATATCGGACTTACCTAAATGTTGCATACATTCTTCTGTAGCAAACACAATGACTCGATTCCTAGCTTCAATGCAACTATCATGAATAAGAAAAGGCTTCCTGACGCTTTCTTTGAGCATTTCTTTTTACTGTACTTAATTTTCCCATAGCAAGTCTTCCTTCTTGAGTCATGCTTTCCAATGAATCCGCGACAACGCGACTAGTATTTCCTTTGTTTGATTTGGCCTGTTGATAGAGGGATGCACGCACTTTCGCTGCCTCTATTGATCCTTCATCTCTCTCATGATTATGCTCTATACTTGAAATGATATCGGTTATTTCTAAATTAGTTGTTATTTTACCGTTACATCCAAACGCTGCTCTTCTAGCACACTCCCACCGCTTTGTATTAGAACTAGTGGATTTTTTAGTATACATATAGCCATTATAACACAGCTTTTCGCCACCTTTATTATTCCGAATGACTTCCATGATGGGTAAAAACGGAAAGAAAATACCGGGTGTTTCAAAAGTCCCTCACTAATTTGATTTTCAATTTTCTTTGCAGCTAATCGACCAACGACGTTCATCTTGTGGTAAACTCTTACTCAGTAGTTGAGAATTTGTTTGAGTCTACATTTGAAGTTTTGCTCCGTTTTCTTCTGCTACCATGCTGACTCTAGAGCAGAGGTGTAAAATCGCTGCATGGCAGGAGGTTTTTCAATCTGTGGTCGAAGTGCAGCGACGATTCCGGGCAGTCTACGGACAGCATTATGCACCGGATAGGAACACCATCGTCGCCACCCACCGGAAGTTTATGGAGACCGGATCCGTAAAGGACAAACCACGATCAGGAAGACCTCGAAGTGGGCGGAGTGAGGAGAATGTCGAAACTGTCCGTGAGGCGTTTACTCAGAGTCAAGGAAAGTCCATTCGGCGAGCTGCTGCGGAACTGAACATCAGCGCGACATCTATCCAACGGATTTTGCGGCGTGGTCTCAAGCTGTATCCGTACAAGATCTAGGTGGTTCAGAAGCTGGAACCTCAAGACTACGATTGCCGGGTGGAGATGTGTGAGACACTGCTGCATCACTACGAAAGAGACCCATCGATCCTGGAGCACATGTGGTTCAGCGACGAAGCTCTCTTCCACCTTTCTGGTCGCGTCAATCGGCACAACACCCGCATCTGGGGAACTCACAATCCTGCGGAGATCCGTGAACATGAAAGGGACACGCCGAAATTGGTCGTCTGGTGTGCCATCTCCTCAGCTGGGCTGATTGGTCCGTTCTTTCTTCTTCCGGGATCAAGATGGAAATTCCGTGAACGTCAACGGAGACAATTACCTTCGTATGCTTCAGGAGTTCTGCATCCCCCAACTGTCAGCTGTAGCTGACATGCAAGAAGTAATTTTCCAGCAAGACGGTGCCCCTGCTCATTACTCGCGTGAGGTTCGCTCATTTCTGAATAAGCAGTTCCCGGATCGGTGGATTGGTCGCCGTGGTCCCATTGAATGGGCTGCTCGCTCGCCTGATCTTACCCCATGCGACTTCTTTTTGTGGGGCTACATTAAGAGCAAAGTGTACGCCACCAAGCCGCGAGTCCTCCCCACACTTGAAGAACGGATCAGGAATGCGTGTGCTTCTGTTACTCCCGAAATGTTGTCCAATGTCGGCCAAGAATGCGTAAAACGGTGGCTCGCTTGTTTCGAAAAAGACGGTGCCCACGTTGAGGTGTACCAGTGACTTTCCAGTAGTCTTATGAAGCCAAGTTTGATGCCACCAAAATTCTCATGAATCGTAGACTCAGCAACCAAATTGTCATTTGGTTCCTCTTGTAATTGCTATTTTAATAAAATTTTAAAAATAATGAGGGACTTTTGAAACACCCTGTGTACGTATAATTTGCGGTGAAAATTTCAGAGATACTGCTGCAGTGAAGCTTATTCAGAAACTGAAACTGGAATTTCTCAAAACCTATAACCTAGACTCTGTCACCTTGACCTTGAATTTAAATACACATTATATATTTATTTTTGTGAGTGGGGGTTTTGTCGCATTACCCTATTTCGGGGGCTTTGTCGGTGGGGTTTTGGTCGCCGGGGGTTTTGTCGCCGGGGGTTTTGTCGGTGTTTTTTTTTTCTTGTGCGGTTTTTGTCGTACATTCGTACAGAACAGCTGTGCAGGACATACACTGTAGTACAAATGTAACAGACCGGTTTCTTACCAAACAAAACCATTGTAACAGCTGTTATAGGCTACTAGAGTTTCACTGTGATAATTTTCTATGTTTCAGATACAAAGCTTGGCGAAGATTGTGTAGCCACCATGGCTAAGCAAGGACGAAAGACCAGAAAAAGTTCTGGTTCAAAGCTGAGTGATCCGGTGGGTCCAGGCAAGCAGTTATTTCCCACAGAAGTTCCAACCTAGAGAGCTGTGTTTCAGAGAGGAATCCTCCTCCAGGAAGAGAAGCTGCTTCTGGATGATATGAAGAGAGGTCAGTACCCTCTGCAAGATTTGGCTAAGGACTTGGCATCGCTGGTACTGGCACAGTGGCGCAAAAGCAATGCCAAGTTCACTCCTCCTGTGATCATTCGAGAGAGATCCATTGCCAGGAAGATTCTTGTCAGGTAGAATGAAATGATTGACCTAGTGAATGGAAGAGTGAAGGCTGCAAAGAGAGAGAAGAGAATATCTGAACTTGATACATTGTTTGACATAACAACCTGCAGACATGATATCACTCTCTGTGGAATTGAAGCATCTGGCTGCTCTGGCTGTGCTGCTAGAGTTCATGTCAACTGTGACTGTCCTCTGCCTCAGAAGATTCCAAAGCTAGAGCTAGAGTGGTTCCATTACCAGAGGATCAAAACCTCAGAAGTTTCTGGCTTCCGGATGGCATCTGTTGATGTGAAGGAAACAGTGAAGCAGGTGAAGGCTGCTAAGAGGAAGGAGGGAGAACAGAAGGCAGCTGAGAAGAGAAACAGAAGAGAGGAAGAAGAAAAGGAGCTGCTGCTTAGAGCTGATGATGGTGATGATGATGAAGATGAGGTGACTTCCTTGCAAGAGTCTCCAAGCAGAGCAGCTCCTACTGCTGACACAGATTTTTCCAGTACTGCACCAGGCACAAGCTCCAGTGTCAACAATGGCAAAGTCTCCACCTCTGCCAGGAGGAACTACATGGATATCTCAAGCACTGCTGTGGCTGCAGTCAGGTTCAAGGTGGCAAACACTCCTGCAGCATCCATTGCAACTGGTTTCTTGCAAGATCTCATCAAAGCTGGCCATCTATCTGCTGATAAGGCATATCTAGCTGTTGACAGGATGAAGATGTGGAGGGGCAAGGAGTCTGTAATAGGTGCCTCGGTGGAGGCTCTGGAGAAAAGGACAGAGGGAAAGGAGATCAAGGGAATTTTCTTTGATGGAAAACAAGATAAGAAGACAAAGATCATGAGGTACGATGAAGAAACTGGCCGCTTCCATACTGATATTACAATTGAAGAACACTATATTGTTACCTGGGAACCTGAGGGGAAGTATCTCTTCCATTGTACACCAGAAGAACCTGAAGGAAATGAAAAACGTGCACTGAAGATAGCTCAAGCTCTGTTTGAGTGGATTAGTGCTCATAGTGCTAAAGATACTATTGTGGTTTTTGGTGGTGACTCCACCAACACAAACACAGGACCTGATGGAGGAGCCATCACTCACCTGGAGAGACTGCTAGGTCACAAATGTCACTGGCTGATATGCCAGTTGCATATTAATGAACTCAGCCTCAGGCACATGATCATCACGCTTGATGGTCTCTACACGCACAAGTCTGGGTTCAGTGGCCCAATAGGAAAACTTTTGGAGAAGATCAATGACATACCTGTCAACTTTAGCTTCAAGGCTCTGCCAGGAGAAGAAGATATAATTGAACTGCCAGAAGACATTGTAGAGAACCTTAGGACTGACCAGAAGAACTGCTATCTACTGATCAAAGCTCTCAAGACAGGAGGTTTGAGCAAGGAAGTTGCTGGTCTGAAGTGTGGCCCACTGAATCAGTCACGCTGGCTGACTACAGGTGAGGCTCTGTTGATGCTGTGGATGAAGCAGCATGGTCTGAAGGGGGAGGTGTTGAAGAAGCTGGAGGTGCTGCTGAAGTTCTACCTGGACTTCTACTTCAAGATGTATTTTGAGATCAAGGTGAAGCACCACATGAGGTATGGACCTCACCATATTGTGACCGCTCTGGGACTGCTGAGAAGCCAGACCTCTGAAGTCAGGAACATAATCACTCATGTGATAGTTTGTGGCATATTATGCTCATAGTGAGAACCTCACTTCCTCTGTGCAGTGAGGATGAGGAGGAGAGGCATGGGGGGAGATGATCAAGAAGATCAGAGGTAAGTCTGAGTATGGAGACATGAGTCTGAGAACTCATAGAAACCCTAAACTGAATTTTGATGCCACTTCTCCAATTACTCTGATTAATTGGGATAAGGAGAAACTGTATGAGCCACTCTTCACTTGTAAGATATTAAGAAGAGAAGTTGAGGAGCTTCTCAGGTCTCCACTTGAAGTTGAGAACTTCTCAGTTCACACTCAAAGCTGTGAAAGAGCAGTCCAGGAAGTTTCAGCTGCAGCTCATGCAGTGTATGGGCAAGAGAGAAGAGATGGTTTTGTTCGTGCTAGGATCGATCACAGAGAATTGTTGCCAGTTTTCAAGTCAAAGCAAAACATTATGAACATGTTTTAGATCTCTACAAGACCTGCTAGACAAATCAAGATACTTTCAGAAGAAAAAATCTCAAAACATTCAGTTGACCAGCATATTATTACAAGCTGGGGGTGGAGGAGGGACTTATACAAATATTAAAGAAGAATTGCAATTGCAAACAAAAGCTTGAACGTCACAGCAGCTTGCGGAAAGGTGGGGGCAGCTGCCATCACACTCAGTGATGCTGAAAAGAAAATATCATAAATAAAAATTGGTGGAGGCGTTTCTAAAAAAAAAGAAAATGCAAGACCAAGAAAGAAGAACAAAAAGATTTTGCCTGATGAAGGGAACAGCCGTGAAATGTGATGTATAGGAGACTAAAAATCATACAATTCCTTAATTTTGGGCCATTTTGGGTGATTTTGGTTATTTTAGGGGTTATGAACCACTTTGGCTGATCTTAAATGGGTCAAAGCTTGCCCCTAGAAATGCTTTAGGGTGTATGTGAACAATATGGAACATATGAAGGTCATTTGAGGCTATCAAGTCTTTGAAATTGGCCAAAAATCCCATTTTCGACAAAAAAGTGCGATTTTGAACACTTAAATGGCATTTTTCGCAAAAGTTGCAGAAGACGAACCCCTCTTAAAATTAATTTTACATAGAAATACATACTGCCAATCTTCAAATTCCAAGTTTTTCAATATTCGACCTGAGCATGATACACCCTAATGGGCAGCAACTCTGGATTAATTATAAAAAGGTTCCTGCAGAACCCTCAATTCGTTTTACAACAGATCCTATAGACTGCTTCATAAGTTATCTAAAAGATGCTGAGCCTCTCAAATGATCGCTAACCGCAACTTTCCGAACTTCCCTGAGATAAAAAGACGTACTCAGTACAGTCTAATGCTAAGAATTAAAAACTCAGATAATCCAATTGCCCAAGCTATTCATCATTCCTGTTTTATGTCTCCTAGCCTGTGGACCTCTTGGTATGAAAAAGTTTGTCTATAGCTCCACTTAACTCCCGCATTAGCCATCCTATTACATTTACTTTTTAGTTTTATTTTAGTTTTTAATCACTAATTTTATTATTTCTCGTTTCTTTACGTGTATTATTGTTACTTCTTTATTACCTGCGTCCTTTTTTTTAAATTCATTGTTTAATTAGTTGTATCGTTGATTACCTTGATAGATACTGTACCTTTTTTTATCTGGGTTGGGGGATGTCTCTCCTGCTAATAAACATTATTAATTTTAATATCATTATCATCATTATCATTATCAATATTTATCACTATCAATATTTTGGTATTATCACTACGTGTACTTTATTTCCTTTTTTACATTTTGTGGTTTTAGTAGTGGATATTTTTTATTATTACTTGTATTTTACTACGTGTTTTACTGTTTTATTTGTGTTTTACTACGTGTTTTACTGTTTTACTTGTTTTACTACGTGTTTTACTGTGTTTTACTTGTATTTTACTACGTGTTTTTTTTTTATTTCTCTTTTAGTCATAATTTTAGTTTTAAACATTTATTATTGTTTGATTTATCTTATCGTTTATTACCTTCAACAATATTATTGTACTATTTGATGGGATTTATGACCTACCAATAAAGCTTATTACTATTGTTATATATTGTAGGACAAAGATTAATTGATGGAAACTATAAACGTAATTAATAATTTTCAAAAGGTAATTAATAATATTAATAACACTAGCAGAGGCCCCCCAAAATATTTGCGGTCAAATTAGTATCTTTATTGTAACATTACTTCTTGAAATACACGATTTGGAGTTATTCTTTCACCAAACAGTTTAACAGAATTAAAACTTGTCACTATAGAAAAGGCTACAAAAAGCTGTCCATGCGTAAAAACAGGCTTACGAATATAAATACAAAAACATCCGGGGTCAGCTTAGTATATTTATCAAGGCAGCCCGAGTGCGGTGCAGAAGAATTATGAAAACGTTATAGTAATTGTAAGAAAATTTAGGAAGCCGGATCTATTTATTACGTTTACTCGCGAGTCGCGATCCAAAATGGACTGAAATCGCTGAAAGCATTAAAGCTTATCAAAGACCAGAACATAGTCCAGATATTGTTGCGAAAGTTTTTCAGGTTAAACTAAAAGAGCTGCTTCATGATTTAACAATAAAACATATACTCGGGAAGCCAAATGCATTTTTGTATGTAGTTCATGCAAATTCAGTTGGGGGGACCGCCACAAAATGACGGGTTGGACTTTTCCACACACTCCACACCACCCCCACACACTCCTCCGCCTAAACAGACAAAAAGGAACATTTTTTCCTTTTTGAAACATTTTCTCTATCTGGCTTCGTTTAAAAGTTGCGCATGCGCGCACGCGTGTGCGAATGAAAAAATAAATATCCTAACTAATACTGTATCAATACTAATATATAATATTATGATAATATTAATAATATATACTATATATACTATGGCATTTTTACCTATGCATTTTTATCTTATGGCATTTTTATCTTCTGGCATTATTACTAATGGTATTTTTGCCTATAATCGTATAAAAGAGATAAGATATCGGTGTGTATTTCCCCCAAATTCATATTTTACATTTTTTGTTATGACGATGTGCGCCGATACATTTAATAATATATACTTAGAACTTCATCCACGGAATAAGAAAAAATTTGAGTTTCTTTAATCTGATATAGTATTATAGGGCAAAAAAGGAAAGTCTGCTACATGCCGTTTCAGTGACATGGCATGTAACAGACTTTCTCTTTTATAACCTTTCTATAATTTTTTATAACTTTCTAGAATCACGTCGAATATATTATATTCGACGTGATTCTCGAAGGTTATAGATTTTCTTCTAAAATTATTCCAAAGACTTTTATTTTATGTATCATACTAATACTTTTTCTATTTAGATTTAAACCTTTTTCTATCTTTTATTATCTTAAGTCTGTGATGTATTTAAAGGTAATAAATTTGCTTTTAGTAATGAAGACTTGCTTATTTTTCCGTTTAGAATGACTAATTTGTTGTATGAGGAGTGATGGCATTAGATGCGTATTGCATTGTTACTTTGTGGTATTTATTATGATCCTTTACCTACCTCGTAAGAATAGAAGCGATCCTAATTTCCAACTTGCGGTACCTCCAATGTAATTGACTGTATGTTCAATTCACGTTCTTTTAGTTTGACGTTTGTGTTCTCTTGTTTAAGCAATGATTGGTGGGGGTTGTTTCTTTCGCAACATCTAAAGTCATATGACGGATGGGGCCTGCAGCTTTAGTTGGGACCCGATCCACGGGTCGCTATACATAATTTGTACTGTAGTAATGTCTAACTAAGAATTAAATGTTTGTTTATAAGAGTTTAATAATGTTCAATTAAGTTTTATTAAATAAGAAATTAATAATGGTTTGTGAAATTAAAAATATAAAATGTTAGTTGGCAACACTAAAAATCTGTCCAAGCGGAGGCTGGGTAGAAATGCCCTTCAGTTATCGGATGGCCGTTGGCCAATAAGGTGTTTTTCGTACATAGGATGTTGTTGTTTATTTAAAAATAAGTATTTTGAGTCTCTCTCCGGTAAAATGTTAACGGTAATTCCACCCTCGCATTACCCCGTTTGTCTAACGTGTTTCGGTATAAATAAAAGGTCACTAAACAGTAAATAGAAGTGTATAATTTATATCCTCTCTCTTCGCATGGTTCAAATTCCTCACCGGCTCACGTCTACCCGTTTTTATAAAGTAGAGTGAAATCAAGTGTAAAGAGAAATATCAACGATAAAAAGAAATTGAATAAAGAAGGAGCAAATAGTTAAAAAGGCACATATGAAGTAAAAAGAGTTAATCGCTACACTTTTGGTGGGAAGGGGTGGTAATATTCACATAAGGGCATTCTCACGTCCTCGGTACGTGCCTTATACTGTATTTCGGTCAGATTTTTGCTATCCGTTTTATAGTCTTTATAAAATTAATAACTATTCTGTTTCGGTACTTTAAACAGTAAAATGCATTGTGTACCTCATTTGCAAGCAACTTCCAATTCCCTTCTCTGATTCAAGATGGCGCCCATCATTTTCAAAATTTCTTCTCATAGCGCGCATTTTCGTAATTTTCACGAAGTCAAACTGTTTCACTCACCCGTTTCGACTCAAATTTTCTTTTCGTGGAGTCAGGCGCTATTCCAGCCGGATGCGAGTGTAGTAATGTCTAATTAAGAATTAAATGTTTGTTTATAAGAATTTAATAATGTTCAATTAAGTTTTGTTAAATAAGAAGTTAATAATGGTTTGTGAAATTAAAAATATAAAATGCTAGTTGGCAATATTAAAAGCTGCCCAAACGGATGGCCTTCACTTATTGGATGGCCGTTGGCCTAATTAGGTGTTTTTGTCTTACGATGTTTTTGTAAATTTAGAATATTCTTTCGTGAGTCTCTCTTTTCTCTCTGACTAAATGTTAACGCTAATTTTTCCCCTCGCATTACCCCGTTTGTCTAAAGTGTTTCGGTATAAATAAAAGGTCAGTAAATAGTAAATAGAAGTGTATAATTAATATCCCCCTCTCCCTCACATTATTCGCAAGTGAAATGGCCTCGTCTCGGTCACGTGCTACCCGCGTTTATAAAGTACAGCGAAAACGAGTGTAAAGAGAAAGATAAAAAGAAATTGAATGAAGTAACGTAAATAATAAAAATTGTAAAAGAGATTTGTAAAATGGGGTTCACTACAGTACGTAAGGAAGGTCACCCATCCAATTACCATTAGACCCAATGTCGCTTAACTTCGTTGGTCAACGGGAAGCGGTGTTACGACATTGGCTCAAACCATTTTAATATTAGGACGCCTCTTTAATAATTCATTATTGCCTACTTCTGTGTTAGAGTAACAAGTAACAATGAGTAATTTTAACGATTGTTCAAATTTCTTAACAAAGAAGCACAGAAGACCTGAAATGAAAGTATCATATATTGTACAAGGTATAACACAGTTTACTAGCTCTCTCTCTCTCTCTCTCTCTCTCTCTCTCTCTCTCTCTCTCTATATATATATATATATATATATATATATATATATATATATATATATATATATGGTCTTAATAAGTCCTTCTGTTAGAGGTCTTGATTGTCTGCTAAAATCTGCGAATTATATTCGCAGAACCATGATGTTTCTGTTAATGTAACAAAAACTAAGGTCATGCAACTCCATCCCAAAAGCTCTAATCAGCCAGCTGATATTAGTTTCAAGATGAGAGGTGAAGTAATAGAGGAAGTACAAGAGGTTAAGTATGTGGGTGAAATTATAACCAGCTCCTTGCGTGATGATTCAGATATAAGAAAACAATATCAAAACCTTTGTGCTGAAGCGAATATGACTTAAAGGAACTTCCAGTTCTGTACGAGTGAAGCTAAAGACACCCTCTTTTGTACTTCCTGCACTAATATATACGGATAGCAACTCTGGTTGAATTAAAAATAAAAGGTTTTGGCAGAACCCTAAATTTGCCGTACAACAGATTTTTCAGACTCCTACATAAATTACCCGCGAGATGCTCAGCTTCGCAAATGTTTGCTAACTACAATGTCTCGAGCTTCCCGGAGGTAACAAGACGTGCTCAATACAGTCTAATGCAAATAATTTAAAAAATCAATCAACCTGATTATCTATGGTATTCATCAGTCCTGTCATAAGCCTTCTAAACTATGGCATTCATGGTATGAAAACTTTTGTCTGTAGCTCCACTTAACTTCGACATTACTATTTTTCATTAATTGTATTTCTATCCTTAGTATTTGAATTTTCATTGTATTCTGTTGTCAGTTTGTATTATTAATATTTGTCATACAGTCTGCCCATAAACTTTTTCATTTTTATTTCATTTTCATTTTCATTTTCATTTCTGAAATAATTTTTACTGTACAAAGTTTTGAATAGATAGGAAAAAATAGGCCTCAATTTTGTACTGATATTAAAACCTTTTTTCTATGTAAAAAGACGTAAAGCCAAATGCACATCAGCGAGTTCATTCTGAATAAAAAGATGAATTGAAATTCTCAGTTGTGGATTATTAAAATCAAGAAACCTTAGCATTTTTACAACTTGCAATACTCGCAATTATTAGATAAATTGTAGTTATATATAACCAGCTCTACATGTACCAAAGGAATTAAATTGATTTAAATTTAAAGTTAATTCAATTTAAAAACCCATTTTCTCTTGTCATATATACATGCATATATAAAATAACGAGAGAGAGAGAGAGAGAGAGAGAGAGAAAGAGAAAGAGAGAGAGAGAAAGAGAGAGAGAGAATTCATACACAGAGCATAATATGTAAGCAAACACTTGGAGTCTTTTTTGTGCCGTTGATGTTTATATAGTGAAAGAAGAGTGGGAAGTATGTTCACGCCAATGTAAGTGAGTTTTCTTTAAAGTGACGCGTGGAGTCTGTTGTTAGTTTTACTAATGGCAAGGTCCATTTGTCTGCGGGTTTCTGTCACCCCCTATCCCCGAAACAGTACCATCAACGTATCTTTTGTAAATGATGGATTTATCGAGAAGACGACAATTTTCAAGCTATGTTTTCTTCAATGGTTCAGAAATATGTTGGCTGCATAGATGAGAGGTCATCTCAAGGTTATAGACATTTGGTCTGTTTATACAACTTGCTCTCTAAAATGAATTATGTGTCAAATACGGCTAAACCATTTGTTTTAAATGATGTAAAATTATTTTCTGTATTTAAGTTTCTACCCAAAATGTTATTACTTGTAAATATAGTTTATTCAGACAGATATTTCATTCTTGTTCGTGAACATGGATTTGAAGTTGATGTCAAAACCACACATGAAGTATTTGGGAACATTCTGGATGGTGGGTACCTTTTAAGTAAACGAATTTAAGACCATGGTTTTATTAACTAAATATTATATGAGATGAACGCAAATATTTCACGAGTTCGCATTTGTGTGTTTTGAAAATAGACAAAACTGATCAAATGGGCATATTTTGTCTATGAACTTTCAATAGTCCATAGAGGATTCGTAGGGGTAAACCTGAAGAGTATCATCAATGGACTTCGCAATCTTATGAAAGCGATTCAAACTGCCCCTTTTTATTTACATGAAAGGATTAAAGGACCTTCATGAGTTAATTGAAATTTAGTCTGTTTCGGTAAAACTTCAGGAACTTTAGTTATGCTATGCTATGTTATGGTTAGCATGTTACCCATTATTACAGATAATAATGGTTATCTTCAATTAAATTAGTTGTGGTGAATATGTCGGCTTTGCTGGCTAACGGGAGAAAATCTCTTAAAGGTTTTAAAGCAAAGCTTAAAGCTTAAAGATGTATATAGTAGTATTTAGGTCGATGTTACCTCTGTTGGAGACATGCGGTACTTTATTTGGATCTATGATTGTAAAATATTTTTCGTTTAAAACAATTTCTCAAAAACCAGTAAGTACTTAAAATAATTTAATGTGAGCCATAGCCAACTACTGAACAGATCCAACATCAGTCAACCTCGTTAACCTCGTTGCTTCGACTTGGCTATGACGTATTTCAGACCCACACGTAATCTGTTTTCAACATTAGTTATAGTTACATGAGTAGTTAAAAATCATTTTTATATCTGGATCAGGAGGATGTATCATTGTCTCTATATATATATATATATATATATATATATATATTAAGGAAATAGTAACGGAGTGGCGTCTGAAAATGTTTATCACTTTACAGAAGTTTCCGCCTATGAAACGGAGCCCGTAAATGTACATCTCTCACCAATGTGTATTCAGAAGTGATTATGAATTGTCCAATCAGGGGCCGTGTTTTATTTCTTCCACACGTTGCCCAATCAGAGAAAGAGAAACATTTTTACACCTTAAATACAATACTACTTCGATGGAAAGTCAAAAGATTATTGCATTTAATGCATTTACATGCATTTCAACTATATATATATATATATATATATACACACATTGGTTGTATATTGTAATTCAAACTTAGATTACTGAGTGTGTATTCTTGTTTGGTTAATACTCACTTCACATCCTTAATACGGGTCTGTATCGAAGGAGTGACATTTCAAAGGAGTGACATAACAAAGGAGTTTCATAAATACCGTAACGAAGGAGTGACATAACGAAGGAGTGACATAACAAAGGAGTGACAAATCGGAGATAAAATTCAAAGGAGTATAATTATTAAAATTTTATTTAAAAAAACAAAATTTGTTAGAATTGTTAAAATTAAGATTTTATTTCAAAAACTAGAAACCTAACCTAACCTAACCTAACCTAACCTAACCTAACAGTTGCAAGCCTCTCTTCCCTCTGGATTTGTTCTTTCTTCTTCTTTGTTGGTATTTTCGTGTCACTCCTTTGAATTTTATCTCCGATTTGTCACTCCTTTGTTATGTCACTCCTTCGTTATGTCACTTCTTTGAATAGGACCGCTTAATACTAATATTAATATTAAGAGGTCTTTTCTTACAGTATATTCAGTCCCAGAACTTAACAACTTGGATAAAAGATATTTCTATAAGTTACTGTCATGCATTCTCTTATTATATAATTTAAATCTAATAAATTTGCAAATAATAAAATTATATGGAGAAAGGCTTTAACTTGTATAAATCTTTTCAGTCTAAATTATTCATGGTTTTACCGTTCTTATGCCATCTATGGTTTTCAAGGACCAAAATCACGAAAGGATATGTTTTCTAGAGTTGCTGTGACAAAGGCGCAAGTATGAATCACTGAATACTAAATTATATTCCAATTTAATATTAAATAAAACCAATTTGCAATTGACATAACAACTTTTTGACACGTGATTAAAGTATCAACTCTTTCAGGTACTCTTTCTTGAAATCTTAAAGAATCGATGGCAGTGTGTGTGTGTGTGTGTGTGTGTGTGTGTGTGTGTGTGTGATCAAGGTTGATATAACGTGGATTGAACTCCACATTGAAATTAGTGTCACTTAAATCGATAAAACCATTCTGAAACAACAGTACAACATCGAAAGAATCGTATCACTAGTGATTTATCAGTTTTAAATCAATGTAATTGCTTAGGATTAATGATATCTCTGGCTGTATACTCATCAACGAGTCGTCAAACCTTTGAATTTAGAGCGAGTATAGACTAGAGTCACTAGACCCTGAGTCTACTACACTTCAACTTAGGCTGCGCTTTTGGCAGCATTTTTACCTATTACAATTCAGGCCATCTTTAAAGAAAGGTCCTTAAATTAAAAGATTCAACGTTTTCTTTATGTAACCATAAATTTTATCAAAAGATGCCATGAAGTCTCATCTAAAGATGTCCTAAAGTAAAGTATAAAGAGCTCTCCAACGGGTTTTAAGGTTTTGGAAAAAAGAGTTAAATTAACCAGAATAAAATCAAATCATAGACACAATCAAATTCATTGTTATAATTAGGTTTATTTTTATACAGAAGAGGCGAAAAAGCGTATCTTCATACTGTGTTATCATAACCTAGACAGTAATTTACAGTAATAATTGGTAGTGTTCAGAGTTGTTTAATTTCGAAGCGGTAATGTTCATGTTACGGAAAAAATCTACAGCTTTACGTGGAATCCGAACCACTGGTCGCTACATCAACTGAACGAGCAGGACGGTCACCCATCCAATTACTGGACAGAGCTTTACCGCCCAGAGCTCGTCACCGAGGTCACAGCTATTGGGAGTTTCACTGAAACTGTAAAATCTTTAATAAGGAAATGTTAATTAAATAAATGCATTTAATGTAAATAATAATAATAATAATAATAATAATAATGATGATGATTAGGGTTCTTTATCTTCTTTCGTAACATCTTTGAAAGTCATATGACGGACGGGACGTACAGCTTCACGTGGGATCCAAATCGTTATCCCACCAAGAAAGACCCAGAGAAGCACCCCATTCGCTGAAATTAGAAGATTAACAGCCCGTCACGTTGCATCATCCTCGTGGATGATTTACTTAAAAAATATTTAATACAACAAGTACAAGTTTAATACAAGTTTTGATGCAGTGTCTCATGAAGGTGAAAGCAGAAATGATGCAACGATGAAATGATGACTTCTTGCACATAATAAATATATAAAAATAAGATCCTAAAAAAAAATGCATGGCATAAATCAAATTAGTAGTTTAATATTCGTGCTATCCTTATTTTCAGCCGTTTCCTAATGCGTAACGTTCATATGGTGTGAATGCACTCTGAAGCTATTCTTTTCATTATACTTTCTCTTACTTTCCTATAAATCTTCTTTCACCACTATTTTCTGTCAGCAGTCGCTGGCGGCGGAAGAGAGAGCGCCCATTGCTCAGTAGTTAATGGTTAATGAATGTTAAACAAAACATCGTCTGCTGTTATTTCTATTTTATAGAGATTTTTAATAAAATGAAAATGTTTTTTAATAACAAACAACAACAACAAAGTCCCCCCCCCCCAAAAAAAAAGATGTTCACATATTTTGAAATGAAATTCAGTGAAATGAATACTTCATTTTATTAAAAGGATATAAAAGTAGTGAGTAACGTACTCGTATATTAATAATAAACATCATTCAGGAGGGTAAGGAGGTGGTGGTACAGCGCTCAGGCCAATTAGTGCGGTCCATTGCTTTAACTTCTGCATTGGTATTAACAACATCATCGCGGGGGGTTCAAACAAACAAACAAACAAACAAACAAACGAAACCTTTATTCAGTAAAAGAATACAAATTATACAGTTTTACAATATTTTTGGGGTAAATAAATATTTTGTAAATCATCAAGAAATCCACTCATATTAGGCTAGAAAAGGGACAAAAGCATGTTATTCCTCAATTTACATTGTCTTCATCTCAAAAATTATCTATTTTCATTGGACCGAAACTATGGAATGACTTAAATATGCTGATGTAAAAAATATTGTGAATGTAAATTCGTTTAGAAACAAGTTGAAATCCCGATTAATAATGGAAATACTAATAAAAATCCAGGATTAAATGTACATTAATCTATTACTTGTACATTTCTCGTATTTATATTACTTATTCTCTTTTCGTATCTAATCTAGGATTAGATGTACATTACTTGTTTATTACTTGTTCATTTCTCGTGTCTATCATTCAATTCTTTGCGGGTGCTCTCCAGGATTTGGGTGAAAGGTGGCGGGGGCCGGTATCAAAATCTGCAGAGCTTCTAAAGAACGTTTTCTGGTGTCTATTTCGCTCTTTGATGAGCTACACAATTTGCTTTGCTTTCAAAGGTCATAAGATAATGGCTTTTGTACATAAAAATGTTCTCTTGTACATAAAAGTTTCCGTTACAAAAAGTTAGCATTGTGGAAAAAGTAAATTTACTAAGGTAAGGGGGGTGGCTAGTCACCTCAGCCCCCACACCCCTGAAGGTTAAGATAGAAGTGTTCTTCGGGAACCTTATCCTCAATAGGAATATGAAAACAAGAGATACGACTCTCAACATTTATTGGCCAAACGTTTCGGTCCACTCAGGGGCCATCTTCAGTGACTAAATAGAAGCATCTAAAAAACAATGATATAACTAAAGTAAATACAAATGTCATAAATATACTGTACAATAATAAAATCTAATACAAAAAGTTGAAGAAAAACAACTTGAGGAAAAAAGTATCTAGATTATAAGACAAAATAAAAGAAAGTAAAAATAAAACAGAACAAACCGAAATTTCAAAATTAAAAAAATTTTAAAAATTTTAAAATTTAAAAAACTTTTAAAAAAGGTCTGACCTGGATGGTAAAAGTTACAAATGACAAGTGAAGAGAAAGGAAAGAAGAAAAAACTTTAGTGCGTAAGTTGCGTTAAAAAGGTGTTGGTTGGTTAGGAAGTATGTAATTTTATCGAGGAAAGGCTGTCGTTTAATTCTGGATTTAATTTCTTGATAAAAAGGGATTCTAAAATTTTAAGATCAAGCGAATTAGAAGCAGACGACAAAATCGCGAAGGAGTCCTGGGGGCACGGGTGGTCATGGGTCTCTGAATGATGCCGAATAGCGGAGGATTCAGGAGTGGAAAGAGGGCGAGAAGTTCGATAAGAAAACCCAAATGCGAAATCCTAAGTTTTAACTGTAGGGCAGTCTGCCCCTCATAACGACTTTGGCAGGTCGCATGTATATAAATAAATAACAAAGGATCTCAAAAGCATGGGGAGGTGATCTTTATGGCGAAAAAAGGATTGCGGAGAATTAGAATTAGAATTAATAATTATAAAGTCGCATTGAGGAAGTGTCTGTCAAAATAGAGTGGACATCTTTATTAAGTTGAAAAGTTAGTTGTCTAAAAAAGGAAGCTTGAAGATAAACCTTCTGTTTCGGAACCGTGGACTGAATTATTTTGGGTGAATATAGGTTATTTAAAATTTAGAAATTAAAGTCTAATAGTCAAAGTACAATAAAAATTATAGTTAAAAAATCTCTTACGACTGAATTTCTAAGTCAAAGACCAACTTGAACAAAGGTGATAGGCTCTAAAAATACGACTCTTAATACTAGCCAGCTTAAAACTAATTGGAATATTGCTGAAAAAATGAGTACCGAGTTGAGTAGTAGTTGGTTTTCATTATACTTGTGTTGAGAAGCCTGTACTACGTTTATTTATGGTAACATTAAGAAACGAAATTTTATTGTATTGTTCTACTTCCATAGAAAATTTAATATTAGGATGCTTAGTATTAATGTAATTTAAAAATAAAGGGGCATGATCTTTATGCTTAAAAATGACAAAACAATCATCTACATAACGTTTAAATAAAATAGGTTTAAAATCAAGCGGACAATCCCTCAGCCACTTTTCCTCGTGAAAACAAAGAAAACTATTAGCAAAGGACGGACCAAGGGGCGAACCCATTGCCATTCCTCGTGCTGATGGAAAAGTTCCTTATTAAAAAAGAATATGGTATCCTGGACTGATAACTTTAAAAGTTTTGAAAACAATTGTCTGCTTAATCCCAAAATGTCATTAGTAGAACCAAACAAAGAATTTATAACAATATCACAAGTTTCTAAAACAGGTACATTGGTAAACAAAGACTGAACATCAAAGGAAGCCATGAAACAATCCTTAAACTTCAACTTGGTGACACAATCAACAAACTCAAATGAATCCCGCAAAGTGAAATTATTACGTGTGAGAAGGTCTATGATTGAGACCAAAAATTTTGCGAGGTTATAACTTGGAGTGTTTATTGCTGCGAGAATGGGACGAAGCGGAACTCCAGATTTATGGGTCTTAGGTAGGCCTCAAAACGTAAACTTTTTTTAAAATTGGGTAATCAATTGCTCATATTGTCACAACATTTTAAGTCTAATGAGTCTTGCCTTGATTTTATCATTTTAAATAGTTATATCTCGAGGTATGTATCAAAATTTTATGTCACCTCATTAACTCGTCAAAATTCTAAGCTTCAACAGTTGGGTTTAAATTTTGATTTTAATCTTAATAGAGATGAAATTATTTCTAATTTTTCCAATAAGGTTTTATCAACTTAAGAAAAAAGAATTTTATCCTTGGGATTGGATTTTAAACTTCCCATTTTTAAGCTTGACTTTTGTCGTTATTTTCTATGTTTTAAAAAACTTTGCCATCAAATTAGTCTTTTTCCCTCTTTTCTTCAGCACTCTAGTCCAGTGGAGGATATTAAGCTTTTGGCAAACAAGTTCTACTATAAGTTTGAAGGGTTTAAGGTTTTTTGTCCAGTTTTTAGTTTTAGTGATTTTAAAGTTCTCACGAACTTGCGGAGGGATAAGAATGTAATTATTTGTAAGCTTGATAAGGGTAAAGGTGTTGTTGTCTTAGACAGACAAGACTATTTAAATAAAATGTATAATTTACTTTCTGATTTCTACCAAGTTTTTGAAACTGCAGACTGATCCATTTCAATATATTGTGAAACTGGAGGACAGAATCAACAACATTTTACGTTCTCTCAAAAGTCGTGGGCTTTTGATCAACTATTACGATAAGCTTTTTGCTTCAGGTACTAGACCAGGTTTTTTATGGCCTACCTAAGACCCATAAACCTGGAGTTCCGCTTCGTCCCATTCTCGCAGCCATAAACACTCCAAGTTATAACTCGCAAAATTTTTTGTGTCCCAATCATACACCCTCTCACACGTAGTCATTTCCAATTGTTTTTAAAACTTTTAAAGTTATCAGTCCAGGATACGATATTCTTTTTTAATAAAAATTTTTCCATCAGCACGAGGAATGCAATGGGTCGCCCCTTGGTCCGTCCTTTGCTAATAGTTTTCTTTGTTTCACGAGGAAAGTGGCTGGGATTGGTCCGCTGATTTAAACCTATTTTATTAAACGTTATGTAGATGATTGTTTTGTCATTTTAAGCATAAAATCATGCCCCTTTATTTTTAAATTACATTAATACTAAGCATCCTAATATTAAATTTTCTATGGAAGTAGAACAATCAATAAAATTTCGTTTCTTGATGTTACCATAAATAAACGTAGTACAGGCTTCTCAACACAAGTATATAGAAAACCACTACTACTCAACTCGGTACTCATTTTTTCAGCAATATTCCACTTAGTTTTAAGCTGGTCTTTATTTGACTTAGAAATTCAGTATCTTAAGAGATTTTTTAACTCTAATTTTTATTGTATTTGACTATTGGGACTTTAATTTCTAAATTTTTAAATACCTATATTCGCCCAAAATAACTCAGTCCACGGTTCCGAACAGAAGGTTTATCTTCAGCTTCCTTTTTTAGACCAACTAACTTTTCACTTAATAAAGATGTCCACTCTATTTTGGACAGACACTTCCCTTCAATGCGACTTTATAATTATTAATTCTAATTCTAATTCTCCGCAATCCTTTTTTCGCCATAAAGATCACCTCCCCGTGCTTTTGAGATCCTTTGTTATTCATTTATATACATGTGCGACCTGCCAAAGTCGTTATGTGGGGCAGGCTGCCTACAGTTAAAACTTAGGATTTCTAAGCATTTGTGTTTTTCTTATCGAACTTCTCACCCTCTTTCCACTCCAGAATCCTCCGCTATTCGGCATGATTCAGAGACCCATGACCACCCGTGCCCCCAGGACTCCTTCGCGATTTTGTCGTCTGCTTCTAATTCGCTTGATCTTAAAATTTTAGAATCCCTTTTTATCAAGAAATTAAATCCAGAATTAAACGACAGCCTTTCCTCGATAAAATTACATACTTCCTAACCAACCAACACCTTTTTAACGCAACTTACGCACTAAAGTTTTTTTCTTCTTTCCTTTCTCTCCACTTGTCATTTGTAACTTTTACCATCCAGGTCAGTCCTTTTTTAAAAGTTTTTTAAATTTTAAAAATTTTTAAACTTTTTGAAATTTTGGTTTGTTCTGTTTTATTTTTACTTTCTTTTATTTTCTTATAATCTAGATAGTTTTTTTTCTCAAGTTGTTTTTTTCAACTTTTTGTATTAGATTTTATTATTGTACAGTATATTTATGACATTTGTATTTACTTTAGTTATATCATTGTTTTTTAGATGCTTCTATTTAGTCACTGAAGATGGCCCCTGAGTGGACCGAAACGTTTAGCCAATAAATGTTGAGAGTCGTATCTCTTGTTTTCATATTCCTATTGATTATATATATATATATATATATTATATATATATATATATGATGAATAAAACCACGAAGGAAAGGAAACACAGAGTGGTGCTCAAGCGCTTTCGTCTAATGACATCCTCAGGAACACTGAAGTAAATAAAGAGTTCAAGACTACATATAGGTTACAAAAAACATATTATTATATATATATATTATATATATTATATATATATTATATATATATATATATATAAATAAAAATTGTTGGAGTATACAAATTTGTAAGGAAAACTACCAATTTTAGCACTTTACCCGAATTCAACACAAGATCAAATGGATTCTTTACAACCAATGTTATAGATAATGCCTGAATGATATATAGGTAAAAAAAATAGAAAATAACAATAAATTGAAAAATAAAAATTGTAAGAGGAGCATACAAATTTATAAGGGAAAATTACCAAAGTTTTAGCACTCTGCCCTTCTTGTCTAAATCCATTCTGAACGAATTCAAAACAACGGGATCGAGTTGAAAAAGACCTTTGCTCATGTTAAAGTTATTTGTAAGTTGGATAATAATAGCAGACTCAAGAATATTTCTATTAACAATGTTGCTAGAGTGAAACAAAACTGAAGCATTATTCCAATCAATACAATGGGATAACTCTGACAAATTGACAAAAAGGGCACTGGACGACTGTCCCGTTCTAACGGAATATTGGTGCTGTTTTACACGCGTGTGCAAATCCTTTCCCGTCCGACCAATGTAAAAGGAATCACATTGTTTACAACCAATTTTATAGATAATGCCTGAATTATTGGTAAGGCTATTTTTTACTATGATATTTTTCACAATATTGTTATATGAAAATACTACATTAATATCCAAAAGTTTAAGTACATTAGCAATGTCTAGAAAGCCCGGGATAAATGGAAGTACTAAAATATTCTTTGACAAAGTGCGAGTGTTATTATTCACACGATAGAAGGTTCGTTTTGCCTTGGTAAGACAAGATTCCATAAACGCAGGTGGGTAGCACAGATCACTTCCAATACCGTTGATTTTTTCCAATTCGGCATCGATGTATTCCGGACCGGCGATCCTAAGAGCGCGGAGAAACATTGAAGAAACTATGGCCTTCTTAATGGGGGTGTCATGTCCAGAGTAAAAGTGTACGTAAGACAAATTGTTTGTTTTTCCGATAGATACTAAACTTAAAACCTGGGCTTTCCCTATGTACACGCACATCCAAAAATGGGATTGAGTTGTCTTGTTCCACTTCTAAAGTAAACTTAATGGAGGGGACTTGATCATTTAACTGAAGGAGGAAGTCATCCAGGTCACGATTCATGGGCCAGATACACAAAATATCGTCGACGTACCGCAACCATGGGATGCCAACCCTCAGGATTCTCGGAATGTAAGTAATTTCGAAAAACTCCATATAAATTTTGAAGAGGAGCGGCGACAAGGGGTTTCCCCATGGCCATCCCAAAAACCTGTTGATAATACTCGCTATTAAAAGTGAATTTACAGTCTTTGATGCAAAGCTTAATAAGTTCCAAAACGATGTGTGCAGGTAGTGGCAGGTCGTACTTATGTAATTCTCGGGAGAGAAAGTCAAGCATATCGTCAATCGGCACTTTTGTAAACAATGAACAAACGTCAAAACTGATCAATCTATCGTTGGTTTCAGTGCGTACATTATTCAATTTTTCAGTAAGATCCATGGAATTTTTTACCTGTGAATCAGAGATAGTTCCGAGAATGGGGACAAGACTTTGACAAGCCATTTGGAGAGTTTATAGGTAATAGAGCCCACCGAGCTAATAATAGGGCGCATAGGGTTGCAACCCTATGCGCCCTAGTACCCCTGACGAGGTGTACTTCTGAATACACGAAAGGGCTTGGAATCATTTTTCTTTTTCCTTGTGATTTTGCATCATTCATTCATTTCATGTGTTTAATTGTGAAATTCATCCCATATATATATATTCTTTCAATATTGCAGTTGTAAACATATCTCTCTCCTTTCTTGAACACTAATAATACTTTCCGCGTGACAAGAGAGTCCAGGGAAAAATTGGTGCTGATATATAATATATATATATATAATATATATATATATATATATATATGCATATAACTGCAATGACCGCGCAGTATATAAATGAATAGAAACGACATAAGTGTTAAGGAACGTTTCTGCACACGAGGAGGAGATAACGAATAATGAAAAATGAGGCGAACTTATGTCGTTTCTATTCATATATATATATATATATATATATACACTCACACTCGTGTGTGTGTGTATATATATATATATATATATATATATGTATGAATGATGTTTCAGGGCATTTGTCTCAAAATTTGCTGTTGGTGACGTTATACTTTGTTCCTCTAGGCGAAACTCGTATAAATAATAAGACTGTAATATTTTAATTTTTTTTTAAAGCCTTTTATGTTTATATACTGTTCCTCTCAAAACTAAAAACTTTGAGTACAGCAATTTGTTTAGACTTGAAATACAACTGATTTAGTTTCCTAAAAACAACAACAACAATATATATATATATATATATATATATATATATATATATATATATATATATATATATATATATATATATATATATATATATATAGAAAGAGAAATGAAAGAGGAAAGTGGAAACAAAGAACAGTGGAAAACGGAAGAAACGGAGAAAGGCGAAATAGAAAGAATTCAAATACCGTCACAAAATGAGGCCGAAAACACACAGGCGACAAAGAGTGTAAAGACAACACACAGCATAAGGGCAACGAAGGACACAAACACAACTAGCACAAATAGCACAAATAGGACAAGACAAGAGGGCAGTCAAGTAAACGAAGTAAAACTGTCCCCCAATAAGGAGCAAAAAACAAAAGCCAAGAGTAAATATGGGGAAGGAATTATATGCAGGTATTATATAAAAGAAATTGCAGATTTAAAAGAGGACAATGTATATATGAACATCCCCCAATATGCAATTTCTTCTATAATAATGGTCGTTGTAAATTTGGAGACGGATGTAAATTCTACCACCCGGACATTTGCAGAACTTACGCAAAATACGGAACCTGCAAATTCGGGAATAAATGCTACTATCAACATCTCCCGACGGACTCAACGAACAAAGGAAAAAGTTTAAATGACAATAGGAATAAAAATAACAATAGGAACAACAATAGGAACACAATAAGCGAACAAGAAAATTTTTTCAACATCTCAGACACCTTACGAATGCTAAATGTCATCCACATGCAGTTGACACAGCTGGAAACCCCCGAGCCAAATCGCTACCGGGCAAGAAGCTACCAATACAAGTAGGAGGAAACGGATCTCTTTCGGAGGATCATAGAGCAACGAATCAAGCGATATCGAAGGAAAACGAACTTGAAATGCACAAGGGGCAACGAAAAACAGAGAACATAAAAATTGTCCTGGCTAATATTCAAGGAATAAGACCAAACCAATCACTCAATAAGGTTTCGTACCTGAAAGGATTTATGGACGAAACAAGGGCGGACATCGCATGCCTCACAGAAACTCATCTTAAAGATTGCCAAGGAAATTGTGAAAACTGCGAACATTGTATTGATAAGAAAGAGATAAATATAGAGGGCTTCAACTTACTAAGAGCGGATAGAACGACGAGACGGAAAGGTGGCTGTGCTATATATGTACAGGAAGGTCATATGACAGAGACGATAATAAGTAAATCAAACAGCTATGTGGAACTCCTAGCAGTGAAAATAGAAAAACTAAACTTGATAGTAATAGTCATCTATAGACCTCCAAGCACCCCAACCGAAAAATTCTCGGAGGCCATTGATGACATTAGAAAGCTAATAAAGGCCATAAACCCTCCATCCCCCAATATAATGATCTGCGGAGACTTTAACTTCCCATTTATAAAATACAAAAAGGTGAATAGGAATATATATATTCACCAGGACAAGGGGGGCACAAGAGAAGATCAGGAACAAGCAAAAATGTTGATGGCTCTCACAAACGAGTTTATGCTGACACAGGAGATAACAGAAAATACCAGAAAAAATAACTGCCTGGATCTGGTATTCACGAATAACACGAACTTGATTGCTGATATAAAAATAACCCCAACCATTATCTCAGACCACAACTTAATCGAGATATCAACAAATATGATGGCAGCATTAGAAGACAATACACATATTGTGGAAAGAAGTAAATTCGGGGCCTTTAACTTAAACTCGAAGACTATAAATTGGGAAGCAATCAGATCGCACATGGCCCAAATAGAATGGAGAACAATTTTCGAGAATAAAACAACGAAGAAATGCTAACAACTTTGGAGGAAAAAACGCTGAGAATTTTAGAAAAATATGCTCCGAAATCACAGCCAAAAGGAAAGAGGAGCTGGCTAGAAAGGCAAAAGAGAAGACTATTCCGCAAAAGAAAGAGAGTGGAGGCGAAGTTAGGAAACTGCGGAGATAATGGCAGGAAAATAATAAAAGAAAAACTGGAGGGTATCGATAGGGAAATACAAGCCCTGATTAAGGACCATACAGAGAGGGAAGAGGAAAAGGCGGTAGAAGCAATAAAGGAAAATCCAAAATACTTCTATAGCTATGCAAAAAGGAAAACAAAAACGCGCGCCGCTATTGGGCCCTTAAGGACGGGAAATAATGAACTAACCGACGATCCAAAAGAAATATCTGATACATTGAGAGCTCAATATGAATCAGTTTTCAGTACCCCAAAAAGTGACAAAGCGATACCTGACATAAATGCATTCTTTGAAGAGGAATTGCAAGGAGAGTATATAACAGACTTTGAGTTTACACCAGAAGATGTAGCGAGAGCTATAGAACAAATGAAACTACATTCAGCTGCAGGTCCGGACAATTGGAACGCATTATTGATTAAAAACTGTAAAAATGAAATAGCTACACCTTTATACTGGATATGGAGAAGATCCCTAGACACTGGGGAAATACCGAGCATCTTGAAAAGAGCAAACATTGTCCCTATATATAAAGGAGGGGACAGATCTCAAGCAAAGAACTATAGACCAGTGTCATTGACGTCCCACCTCACCAAAGTATTTGAAAGAATAGTTAGAGAGAAAATTTATGATTTCCTGGAGACACGGGAAAGATTCAACGAAAATCAGCATGGATTCCGATCAGGTAGATCATGCCTATCACAACTAATAGAGCACTACAACAATATCCTAGATGCATTGGAAGGCAATGACAACTACGATGTTATATACACAGATTTTGCTAAAGCTTTCGATAAATGTGACCATGGTATAATAGGACATAAAATTAAAGACATGGGAATAACAGGCAAAGTGGGAAAATGGATCTACAACTTCCTTAGTGATCGTCTGCAGGTCGTCAAAATTCAAGGTATATCATCATCAGAATCGGAAGTACGCAGCTCAGTACCACAAGGGACAGTACTGGCCCCACTCCTGTTCATTATCATGCTAACAGACATAGACAGCGGAGTAAACAGCAATAGTATAGTAACATCCTTTGCAGACGATACAAAGATCAGCAGAAAAATCAGCGATGTACATGACGTGGAGGCCTTGCAGAGGGACACGAACAAAATATACAAATGGTCAGAAGACAACAACATGTCATTCAACGCCGAGAAATTTCAGCTCTTGAGATATGGTAGAAAAGAACTTAAACAGACTGCATATTATGCTCCAGATAGACAGGAATTCAGAGAAGCATGAAAGCGATTGATCTCGGGATAATAGACATGATGCGAAATTCGAAACACAAATCAGATAGCGATAAATAAAGCAAAAAGAGTCGCCGGACAGGTTCTAAGAACGTTCAAGAGAAGGGACAGGACAGTAATGATTCCCCTGCTAAAAACACTGATTATACCAAAACTTGAATACTGCTCAGTTTTGACGTCCCCATATAAAAGGAAGAAACTAATACTAGAAGAAACGCAAAGGCATTTCACAGCCAAGATTGATGGCTGCAAAGAACTCAACTACTGGGAAAGACTACGTAAACTAAATCTGTACTCACTGGAAAGAAGAAGAGAGGTACATCATAATCTACATATGGAAAATGATCGAAAAACTGGTACCAAACCTAAAACTAAACCCAATTACCATTCAAACAACACTGGAAAATAGGAAAGCAGAATGTGTAGTGATCCCAAATTAAAGCACGACAAGGGACCTCCTCAACCCTGAAGGAAAATAGCTTGGTTGTCATGGGGCCAAGACTTTTCAACCAGCTTCCTAAGGACCTCAGAAACGTAACGGGGGTCAAAGTTGAAGTCTTCAAGAAAAGACTGGATGCCTGGCTCAGGACAGTACCAGATGAGCCGGGCGTGCCTGGCTATGTACGGTGGAGAGCGCAAGAAAGTAACTCGCTCCTCCACCAGGCCAGACCTAGAGGCGGGGCCACCAGCTTGACCTCCGTGTGAAGAGAGACCAACACACGAAACAACATAAGGTTCATAAGTATATTATATATATATATATTATATATAATATTATATATATTATTATATATATATATATATATATATAATACACAGAGGGTGATTCAAAATTTTTTTATACTTATATGGGTTTTTTTTTTTGTTGCCAATTTATTTGTAAAAAATTTTGTGATGCAAACAGTGTTTCATACTGTCTCTCTTTGCTGTCCACGGATATCAATGCATGTATGAAAATGGTCAAACGTTGCTTCCACAGCCCTAAGGCACATCTCTGGTGGTATTGATTGGATGGCATCTGTAATTCTTTCCCATATAATGTTAACATTTTTTAATCACCCTGTATTTTATATATATATATATATATATATATATATATATATTATATATATATATACTGTGTGTGTATATATATATTTAACTGCAAACAACACACAGTATAATTAATGTAAAGAACGACGCTTGTGTAGAAGAAACGTCCGCACAAGATGGGGAGAGAGAACGAACAAATGAAAAATGAGGCACCTCCCAGGAATCGAACACGTGTGCAAACTACTGCACCAGGGTCCCCGATCAGTCACAACGTAATTCTCCTACAGCGGAATCAAATGCCCTGAGGGGGCACCTTCTCATGCCGTACATATACATTTTAACTGCAAACAACACACAGTATAATTAATGTGTATATATATATATATATATATATATATATATATATATATATTATATATAATTCTTTATATCGAAGCAAAAAATATTTATTTTAATAAAATGTAATAATGAAATATAATGAAAATAAAATATTTACTTCACTTTTCAAACTTTATCTTTACTTTAGAATTTCCTCCTACGAGTGAATAATGTAGTAACTTAAGTAATAAATTATAATTTTAAGCTTAAAATCATAAAAATATATTTTTCTAAACTTTATATTTATTTCAGTCTATATAATAAAGAAATGGAATTTATGTGAGTTTAATCTCTTGATTATTATCCTCCCACCAATGTGCCACGAACGACGGTGTCAGTTCCTCTACCCAGAGAGATATACTCAACTGCTGGACCTCAAGCGGTGGTGTCATTTCTTCTACCCAAAGAGACATTACCCAACTGTTGAACCTCAAGCGGTGGTGTCACATCTCTTCCCCTCTTTGACTTCTCCCGTTTCCATAGGTGGTGCTGGCGTGGTGCAAGGCACCAGTGAACAACAGCAACTGCTAATATGGTTAAGCAATGTTAACAGTAAGCTCTTCGAGCTCCATGGGATTACGTGGACGCTCACGGAAGAAGTTGGATCCCTCAGCCAGAAAGTTGAACTCCTTCAGAAAGAATCCGCTGAGCATCAGGAGAGAGCTGATACCCTCCAGAAAATAAACACCCCCTAATATATAAATGTGATAGTAATTAGTGGGCCATAGACACCTGCTGAAAGTGAAAATGAAGACCTGAAGCATAAGACAATCGAGGCTTTGCCAAGAAATTTTCGAATAAATGTTAAACCAACAGACGTCATAGAAGCCTCTAAATTAGGTCGATCCAAGAAGAGTAACGCCACATGACCCATCAAAATTGTAATCCGGAATGAAGACGTGTAAACGAAATTCGTAGACGTGTGCATCCAGGTGAAGCCAAGAATTTCGGTTAACGAGTATCTGACCAACTAGAAGAGAAACCTCTTCAGAGGTAGAAGAGAATTCAGGAAGGTCTTCCCAGGTGAGATCTCGAAGTGTTTCTCTCGCAACGGGAGAATATACATATAAAGAGATCATCGATCAGTGTAAAAGTTCCAATAAAACCTGATAATGACTTTAATAAAATTATCTAATGCAAGTGAATTTTGATCCAAATAACTTCATAGCTTCCGTCCCAATTAATTCAAAGCTCACCACAGGGCCATACCAATAGATCTCTCAATAATAATAGTTAATGATGATGATAATATGGTATATTCTAGTGTTTATTACTATATGCTTCAAAGTAAGAATCCTTTAGTATTTACTCTTGTCATTATTTGGTCAATTGTTGCTATGGTTGGTGTATCTGTAAAAATTAATGAAAAAAATAAATAATTTGCTGATAAGACTACGAGTATATTGTATTATTATTAATTAATTGATTATTAATTATTAATTAGTGTTATTAGTTAGTTAATATTGATTGCTTGGTGATATTAATTAGTTATTGATAAATATTAATGACAATAATACGAGTATATTGTATTTATCTTTAGTTCCTTCATTGTGGTTATGGCTGTTATAGTTATAGCTATTGTCATTACTTTGCTGCTGTCCTACTTACTAAAATTTTAGAGTTGGCTCGCCAGAAACTGTAACTGAATTTGCCTAATGAAACTCGTCAGTTTTGTTGCTTACTATCATTATTGTCAATTTTTATTATTTACTATCATTATTACTTATATTTATCATTACTACTTTCATTTATTATTTTTTATAATTATTGCCATCTATCATTTCTTATTAGGTATCACCATTTATTATTATTACTATTACTGTTATTACAGGAAAGTGCCTTACTGTATACTTCATTCGTAACGCTCTGCCCAAATTTCCCTTTCCTTTCAGCTTTCCGAAAGACCTTCCAAGCCTTTTAGAACTGTTATGAGATAAACACAAAGGCGATGATGAGGTTTCTAATCTGTCATATATTCTCTCTGAGAGTGTTTATTACGATATAAATGACATAGGTTTCGACCATCTAAATTTCAATAATAAGTTTATGATTCTAACTCTGAACATAAGAAGTATACCTGCTAATTTTGAAGAACTACAAAATTCATCATAATTAATCGAAATACAATTGTCTATCATTGTCCTCACGGGAACATACATAAAAGAAACAATACCCTTACACAATAAACTTATACCCTTTGGATAGGTATAAATGTTTCTAGATATATCGTGACGACAGAGGCGGGGTTTCAATTTACATACATAAATCCATTCCATGTACAAAAATCAATGATCTTACATTAGTGTCCGACTCTATTGAAACATGCGTCGTAAATATAACCCTGGAAAATACTAATTTAAATATAATTTGTATCTACCTGCCTCCAAGTGGCGGCTTTATCCTTTCATGGAGAATATTGGCTTTATTTGAAATCATAATAATATAAAATAGCATAAAGCAATCTTCCTGGACGACTTCAATTCTGATCTCTTAAAATGTAATAAACAAAGAGACCCTGAAAAACTCATAAACAGAATGGTAACAGATGGCTTCTGCCCAGCCATAACGCGAGCTACACGCGTTACGATTCCTATAAAGCACTCAACCTTAATAAACCATATATAGTGTGAAGGTCATCTGAACCATAGAGCCAGTATACTTCTATTGGGGAACTCTGACCATTTCGGCTGTCTTAGCGTTAAATGATGGTCATAAAATTCTGGAGACAGATCTCGTATAAATAAAAGTCAGAAAAGTAAATGAAAATTTAGAAGGTCTGAAACGGAAATCAGACCCAATAGATTATTTATAGGTCCGAAGTCGTCGAAGGGGCTGGCGACAAAAATTTAAAATTTATTAAGTTTTCAAACATACTATACGATTCATTCAACGAACAAGCTGCTCCTACCATATTAATCGAGAATATAATAAACATTAAGTTACGTCACGAATATGAAACAAGGTATATGGAGAGTGAATATATCTTAAAGGCAAACTATACTCTTCAACGTAATAGAAATTCTTACACTTATTTAGCCGTGGAATTGGGAAACAATCTACCGAATGAATTAAAATCAATCAATATTCTCTCATCTTTTATAAAGCGATTTAAATTTAGCAAATACCAAAGTTACTGAAGCCACTCCTTTTTTTCTCCTTGCTAAAATTCTCATTATCTTCTAAAAATCTCTCCTATCACTTTTCACCTCACCTCACATTTAATTATTTTTTATATTAAACGTCTAATAAAAGTATACGTCTTAGTCTGTAAGTTCTTTACAGTTCTTTACAGTTTTTTACAGTTTTATACTGGTTTCATTATTCGTTGTATTTGGCTCCTAGTATAAGCATATGTCCTAGTCTGTAAGTCCCCGTTAGTCTTTTAAGTCCATTACAAAAATCTTGTAATCTTATCTATTATATAATTATACAGTAATTATATCTAATTAGTAGATTTGGGCCTGTAAAACTTCGTGCACACTCGCTAAAGGCAGTTTACAACTGTATACAGCATCTGATTTAATAATGAAATTATACTCATCAATGAAAACTATATTTGTAAACAAATTAAATAAAGTTAAATTCTTTGTCGAATGACTGTTTTGTTTGGCGGGGGGGGGGGGGGGGGGGGGGGGGGGTAATTCGATTAAGTTAGGTTAGGTTAGGATCAGTTAGGTTAAGTTAAGTTGTTATCAATTTTTTGTGGACGAAATGTGTATAATAATGAGTCAGATGAGCCAGAAACTGGCACGGGGCTCAGGCCAGACGAATGTGCGACCCATTGCGCTAACTCTCGGATTATAACAATATGTACCAGCAGCATCGGAAGTCGAAACCCGACCTCAGCAGTGCTTTCACTTCGCTTTAATCGGGAGGTGGTATTACCCGTTGATCTGTGGCGCTGCCACCGAAATGTGTATACAGCATATATAATGTCCTATATTTTGTGGTTCGTTAAACAACCTGAAAAAAATTCGGTAATGAGTCATATACAACTTGAGAATATGAATTCGGTAATAAGTCATATACAACTTGAGAATATCAATTCGGCAATTATGTTAAAAAAAAATAATAAAAGAAAGAGAAAGATTCTTAAAATTTAGTAAAATGACCATGTACAATTTTTCAGTATAATGATGTTAAACAACTAAGGAGAGATTTTTGGTAATTAGTCAAAAGCTGAGTGAATTTTCATGCAATAAATGAGTCAAAAACTAAAAAGACTTTTTAGTGAGTCACAGGAATATTACTTATGTCTCAACTTGACTATTTAATGAGTCTTTAAGCATAAAATTATTCATTTATTTACTTATTTATTTTGATTATTCATGTTAGTTAAGTTTTGTACGTGTATTTCGCTGTTTTGGCTCGCGCCTCTGTAACTTTTAGGTTTGTATCGGTGAAGGTGGAGGAAAGAGAATCGAGGTAATCGATGAAGTGCAAACAATTCCGTCTCATTAAACCCATGAAACATTCTCTAACTTCGTAAACAATTAAAAGATTAAAAGATGTGGTGAGTTTCTGCACAGACACAACTATGAATTCACATACACACTCAAATACATCTTTTGATCTGTTACCAGTATAACCTTGGTTTGCTTCCGCCCGAATTGTTCATTCTGAGGAAAGTCAAGCTTGCCAGCTACTCCACCTTAGACCTACAGTTTAACGTGGAATCCGAACCACGCCCTACTAGCAGCCCAGCGTCTTAGCCACTAGGCTACCCAGGGTGCCCATTTATCTCACAACCAATTTTTTTTATTGTGTGGAAGAATGAACAACTGGGTTTCACTGGGTCTCGATCCCGGGGGCGATGAATTCGTAGTCAGCGACGCTAACCACTGCACCACCGAGGCGCATCATATATATATATATAGAGATGAATAAAACCACGAAGGAAAAAAGAAACACAAAGGGGTGCTCAAGCGCTTTCGTCTAATGACATCCTCGTCATTAGACGAAAGCGCTTGAGCACCCCTTTGTGTTTTTTTTTCCTTCGTGGTTTTATTCATCATAAATACTTTTCACGTGTCACTTTCGTGAAATAATTTTTCATATATATAGATATATATATATGAATAGAAACGACATAAGTATTAAGGAACGTTTCCTCGTGTGCGGAAACGTTCCTTAATACTTATGTCGTTTCTATTCATTTATATACTGCGCGGTCATTGCAGTTATTTGCATATATATATATATAGTGTATAGATATGTTTCTATAGGGTTGCTTGAGAGAAACGTTTTACGACAACAGTTTACCACAACATAAAGAACAACAGGTGAGCAAGGAATTGAAAGTGATATTTTGCACGGTACATGCATCGTCACTTTCAAAATTGCTTGGACAAGAATAGGAATCAATTTCAACATTTTACTGTAAGTCAGGTGGGTTAGGCATAGCCACAGCTCTCTTCCTACAAAAATTTCTCCATCATCTCTTCAATGTTTGCCAAAGTGTGGCGTACTTCATGGATTGCGCAAAACAATGAAATTATTCAGAACAATATTAATTACTATTCCCAACTTCCCACACTCACACCCACACCTACATTTTTTATGGACTCTCTAGCTATAAAAGACTTTTATTACTGTGTTTGTAAGGAGAGACGTGCCTATACCACGCCCCTTTTGTCTGTGGAAATCTTTGTGTGGAAATTTTTATATTCTTCAGCCAAGTTTTGCAGTTTTAATTTTTATTTTAAAGAAAATAAGAATGTCCAACAACTGTTTATAATATTTTTGGCAAACTTCTACTAATGATACTCCTATTTATTAATGTGAATTTATGTGATCCGGACTTATTATCACACGTGAGGTCGAATAGGATCATTAATGGCGTCATCATGTTATCATGACATTACCATAACGTTAACAATAACATTATCAGTGACGTCATACTATGGAAGATGAGGGGAGAAGGAGAGGAAGTGAAGTTAATAAGCATTCGCTCAAACACTGCAGTATAATAAAGGGGAAAATGGAGTAGTAGAAAATATTGAGAAAATGAGGTAAATGAGGAAGAAAGCTAATAATAAATAACTACTGCAACATGGCAACATTTGCAACATTTGCAACATTTCCATCTTTGTAAAACAATGGAAACTCATTTCACTCGCTTAGGAAATTGAACAGGGACTTCTCTCTCTCTCTCTCTCTCTCTCTCTCTCTCTCTCTCTCTCTCTCTCTCTTTCATTATCTATCTATCTATCTTCCTGTTTATCTACCTTTTAAAGTGTCCACATAGTTTTCTTGTCTTTCTTCGTTTGTTTTTTTTGTCTCACATTTTTTAATGTATGTCTGCGTCTGATGTACATACTTTATGATTTACTTTATGAGGGTTTGAACGACTGTTCAGGATCGACCTGCGGTCGACCCCTCTGTAGCATCCCGCCTCATTTGCGGGATTTGGTGAAGGAGGGAATTGCTTTCCGATCTCCTCCTGCCCTCGTAGTCAGCCACACATAGCTGGTCAGGGACTTTGCCCAGGAATCTGTCCAGTTCTTGAAGTTATTCAGGTCGGTGTGCTGGAGGTTCCTCACTTCTTTTGGTAGGGCATTAAAAAGCTTTGGGCTTCGTATTCTAAGGGTATTTTCCATCTTCGTTTTCATGGACCCTGTCCCACCGCAGCTGGGACAGTACAAAATTTGCCTCTTCTCTCATTCCATTTTGTTTCTATTTCATTTCTAAGGTTAGGGACAAAACCCTCGAGTATTTTTCATATGTATATTATTGTGTACCGCTCGCGTCTTCTTTCCAGAGAGTAGAGTTTCAAGGATTGTAATCGAGACCAGTTGTCTTCATCTTTCGTTTCCTCTGTCTTAGACGTAAAAGCCCTTTATATAGCTTCAATGTTCGCAATGTCTAGTTTTCTGTATGGGCTTGTGAGTACTGAGCAATCCTCAATTATCGGTAGGACTAGACTCTTCAATAATTTGAGCATGATGTTTGCTTTTGAAGCTCCTCCTAATGATTCCCATTATTTTACGAGCCGTTGTAATTTTGATGTTATCGTGCTCTCTGAATTCTGCATTATTACTCCAAGATCCCTGACTTGTGGATTTGGTGTTATCTATTTTGGCTTGTACCTTGTTATTACCATATCTTAGAAGTTGGAATTTTTCTTCGTTGAACTTCATATTGTCTTCTGCCCGCTTTATTTTAATGTCGTTTTGTAATTTTTCCATGTCACCTTCCTTCAGTATTTCCTTACATATTTTAGTGTCATCTGCGAAACATGATACAATACTGTCATTAATATCTGCATCAATATCTGCAATTATTATTATGAACAGCAAAGGAACGAATGCTGTACCTCGTTGGATAGAGCTCACGACTTCCGAGATTTCCGATTTAACTCCATTTACCACCATTCTTTGTGTTCTTTAAGCCAGAAAATTAAAGATCCATCTTCCAGCTTTCCAGTAATTCCTGTATTCTTAAGTTTGTGTGTTATAATTCCATGGTCACATTTATCGAAAGCTTTAGCAAAGTCAGTGTATATATGTATTACATCTATGTTTTGTCCTCGACACAATGTTTCCAATATTTTCTCCTGGTTTAATAGCTGTGATAGGCATGATCTTCCAGCCATGAAGCCATATTGATTTGGGTTGTATAAGTTCTTTTCTTTTAGGTAATAAGTAGTTTTGCCTCTAGTTATACGTTCAAAGCACTTTATAAGGTGTGAGGTGAGAGCTATTGGCCGATAATTCTTGGGGATTGCTCTGTTACCACCTTTGAATAAGGGGGCAATGTTCGCGTTCTTTAATGGAAGCGAAATTTGTCCTGTGTCGAGTGATTTCCTCCATATTAAGTATAGCGGCTTGGCAATACTCTCTTTATATGTACATGTACATACATGTATGCATACATGTATGTATGTATGTATATAGGAAATTAATGGAAGACAAAGAGAGTCAAATTTATCGCTTTCTAATATCCGTTAACGCAAATTCCGTTCAGTGTGGAGATGGATAGATGAAAGTCTAAATAGACGAATAGACAGATGAACAGAGAGACAGATAAATAGACAGATAGAGAGAGAGTTGGGTAGGGGGCTCCCGGTTCAATTTCCGTCGCGAGCGAAGCGAGCTTTCGACGGAACGAGTGGCACAGCCTTTAATGACAACATTAACACCATTTTTCAATGTTGCAAAGATTATTCATTATCCTCTTTATCTTCTCATTCCTTCGGTATGACGTTATTACCGTCAGAATGCCGTCACTGATGACGTCAATGAGTACGTAATGGTGACGTCATACTGGCGTCATGCTGACGTCACCAATATTCTTACTCGGCCCCGGTGAATAGTATCGATATGTAAGGAAGACTTTAAATTTACTATTTCCATTATTTTCATAGTGTCGGTTATGAGACGCGTCTCAATGGAGAGTATAATTGAAACCTTTTCATTAAGAAAGAGAATGTTTGTGATAGAAGACAACTTACGGGAATATAGATTATAGTGAGAGAGAGAGAGAGAGAGAGAGAGAGAGAGAGAGAGAGAGAGAGAGAGAGAGAGAATTGTAAAGGATAAGACAAAAGAGGTAAAGCAAATAAAATTAAAATTTATGATTTAAAAGTAAAATTGAAAGTGTCCACCATCGGAGTAATTTTAAAGAAAAATAATATATCAGTATCGTCATATTATTATAGCGAATAATAATAATAATAATAATAATAATAATGGTAATAAATAAGAGAAGTATCATATCAGCTTCTTATTTAATATACTATTCTTTTAATCTCTCTGTAAAGTATGAAAGATATTTCTCTCAAGTGAAGAAGTTCAAGAAAATAGTACAGTTTCTAAAATTTAAAATAACATATTGAAATACACTTAAATAAAAGAAATACATTGATGTGAAGCTAATGAAGTTAATCGCATTTAAATGTGATTAGCTTCATGCAAGTTTAGTCTTTTATTTGGTTGTATTTCAGTTTATGTTATTTTCATTTTTTATTTTAAAAATGTACCATTTTCTTTGTTTTATTCAAGAATAGTCACTAAGAAAATGCCTTTAATTGAAAGAAATGTTTTTCATACTTTAGAAAAGCTTAAATAATAATAGGCCTAATAATAATAATAATAATAATAATAATAATAATAATAATTTATTTATTTTTTATTTATTTATTTATTTCATTGTCTTATTTATGCACTTATACAAGAAACATTCAGAGAATATAAAAAAGTATAAAGTATCAAATAGGATAATTGTTAATGTTTTTCTGTATGGCTTTGTTTTAATAATATATTCCTTTCATTTTATATTATATATTATTTAGTTATTTAATTTCTTTAATGACGGTGATGATATAATTATTATTATAATAATTATTAATTATTATTAATTATTATCATTATTACTATGGAGTTTAATATGATAAAATAAGTGTTTCTCTCAGAAACATATTCTTATTATCATTATTATTATTATTATTATTATTATTATTATTACCAGAAAAATAACCCGCCCTACGGGCGGAATATTTTTGCTAATTCCTGTGGAAGGCAACTCCTTCAGGCAATATACATTATACAGGGTGTGGCATAAGTCGGTTTACCGAGAATAATGGAATTACCTTATGAAGAATAATATTTATCATTTACTACAGAAATTGTTCAGTGTCCTCCATCATGTTCAGTACATACGTTACATCTCTGAACCACTGAACAACAAATAGGGCAGCACAGTTCTTTGTTATTATTCAACGTCTCGAACTCTTGGCGTATCAAAGTCTTCGTGTGATCAAAGTCTTGAGGTTTCTGGCCGTAAACTCTATCTTTGATTATACCCCACATTGAAATAAATAATAATCAATAATAATGGCCTACTTTGTATCCAGTTTGTTGGGGATTAACATTATTAAAAATGGCAAAATTTCAAAGCAATATTTCTTTTTTTATTTTCATTCAAGACAGAACTTCGTGAAATCCTGTATTGTTGTTGAAAGTTTTTCGTTTCTCCTTCACGTATCCGGTTTCGTGGAGAATCCTTAAATTTTCTGATTTTAAGCCAGTTAGAGTGTAACATTTACAATTAGCTCACGAATCACTTAAATTTTAAATGCAGCTTCACAGATTTTACTTGAAGCTCACGAAACAGTTAAATTTTAAATACAACTTGTCACATTTTTTTTACGTATCATGGTTTTCGATGCGTAGCTAAAAATTTTGATGGCTACATTTTTTCCTAAATTTATTGACCAACTTGATTTTTATCATTCCACGAAAGTGTATGAAACTATGTAGAAGCGTGTTGGGACTTAGTTTACTTGTAGACTTTAATGATAGGGAAGGCCACCAGTCCACGCTTCTATAAAATTTTATATTTTTTTAATAGCCATAAAAGCAGATTAACAAATTCAGGAAAGAAAGCAACCATCCAAATTTCGAGTTTCACATTCCAAGACCAATGAGCCAAAATCTTGAAATTTAAGTGCTTCATGTTTTAGCATATAAATATTTTTTAGGGATAAATTGGGATAAACTTTTTTGGATGACACCCGATCAGAAAAAAAAGGTTGCTGAAAACACTCCAGGCATCCCAGAGGGTGTTGTCACCAAGTTTCATGAAAATCGGTCCAGCCGTTTGGATCTAAAAAGAAACAGACAGACGGACAGATAGACGGGCAGACAGACAGACAAACAGAGGACAGACAGGCGGACAGACGGACATACAGTGAATTATTATTATTATTATTGTTATTATTATTATTATTATTATTACTAAACAAACAACAATTTGGCTTTCTCGAAAACACACGACCAACGACGCAATAACTGCTATATTAGAAGAACTTTATAGAAATATGAACGACAATAAACCATCAATAATAATCATTCTACTTGATCTAGTTAAGGCCTTTGACACAGTACCTCATGAAATACTCTTGAAAAACTCGAACATTACCCCTCAAGATTGTTCCGTTGATACTTAACTAACAGGACACAATTTAAAGCACAGGACTCTATTACATCACGGACAAAGTGCATCTCCTACGGGGTACTGTCGTAAATTTCTTACGACAAATTCTTAAAAATATGCAATAAATACAGTACATGCGTGTACACTGTACAATGTATATGTATGTATGTATATACAGTATGTATGTGAGTATGTATGTATGTATGTATGTATATTCAATTAGTCGCTACCAACCGGGTCTTTCTAAAAGCGAGTTGAGATGTCACCAAAATCAGCTATTCTCCAAGTGCTCGATTTTTTATGAAAACAAGCCCGAATTCGAAGAAAATTTAGCGCGTTGGAAGAACGAAAATTCCTTGACTACTGATTGGTATGTACACCATGGTTTCTCCACAATGCACTGTGGGAGGCGGCATATTGACGAATCACTTTTTGCTTAGCAGTGAAAGAAACCAAGCGTTTTTCATTTGCTCTTTACAATTTCAACGCTCAAATTCATTTATCTTATTCTAGACCATTTACAGTGCAAATGGAATTTTACAGAATAAATTAATAGGGGCCTCAAGGGAGCATTCTGCCAACTATCCTGTTCCTCCTTTACACAAATGACTTCCACCGGTCACTAAACAATTCGTCTTGTTAACAGTATGCAGATGACACTTCAATCATAACCTCGAACAAAGATTTATAACCACTCCAAACAACCATCAACAATGAACGCCAAAGAATATGTGTATGGTTTAACGCCAACAAACTATCTTTAATTATTAAAAAAGCAGTTTACATAGTCATCACAAAAAATGAAAACGTTGCCCTCTCTAATTCTAGCCATAAATTCAAATTCAGTACCGGTTCGACGAGGGGAATCGGCCACACTTTTGGGAATTGCCCTCGATTCCAACTTCTCATTCAAACAACACATTGGAGATCTATGCAACAAATTAACCAAGGTCTCATTCATAATTACAGAAGTAGGCGCAACACCCCAAAGCAAATTCTTAGATACATATACTTCACTATGGTGTGCCCACACCGTGGTGCTTACGGATGTGCACGTCAATATTTTATGCAGCCACTGGTGGTAATGCAGAAAAGAATAATTAAGAAACTATATAACCCAAACAAACAATGAAAGGACAAACAAAATGTTCCGCGAGTTAAAAATTCTGAACCTTGTAGAAGTCTACAAACTAGTTATTGACTCATATATATATATATATATATATATATATATATATATATATACAGTATAATTTATATATATATATATATATATGAAAATTATTTCACGAAAGTAACACGTGAAAAATATTTATGATGAATAAAACCACGAAGGAGAGGAAACACAGAATGGTGCTCAAGCGCTTTCGTCTAATGACATCCTCAGGAACACTGAAGTACATAAAGAGTTACAGCCTATATCTAGGTTACAGAAAATATATATATATATATATTAGGGTGGCCCTTACTTTTCAACTTTTGAAATTACTTGCTCCCAACCCCTAATCTTCTTCCAATATATAAAAAAGTGCTCTGTGCAAAATTGCAGCTCAATTAGGCTATATTAAGGTGGCCCCCAAAGGCCCTAAAGTTTCAAAATTCACCGATAATTGGTATTTCTAATATAAAACCTTTATAATTCATTTTCAAACTTTGTTTGGGAAAATAATCACAAAGCATAATCGAAAGTGAATTTTATTTACAACAAATAATTACGCCGCTTATATAGGCCGCAGGCGCAGAATTTTCTAGAACCTTCCAGAAGCGGTTTTTTTACGCACTTATGATACTTTTCAATTTCCGTGAATATCTCGTCCAATTTTGGTTTTAAGTAAATAATGGTTATAACTAAATTTATTGTAAATTGAATTCTGTTTCGATCATATTCTATATTTCTTTCGAATAAAACACTGTAAAGAAGATAAAAACGGTTTTATATGAAAAAATATCAATATTGTTAAAATCTGAAACTTTAGGGCCTTTGGGGGCCATCTTAATATTGTCTGATTGAGCTGAAAGTTTACAAAGAGCATTTTTACATGGATTAGAACAACTTTGGAGGTTGGGAGATGAAAAATATTTCATTTCAGAAAATCACATGCAACTAAGGGCCACCCTAATATATATATATACAATAAACGGAAAAAAAAAAATAAATAAAAAAAAATTAAAGGATTGTGGTAGGCGCATACAAATTTGTAAGGAAAAACTATCGATTTTTAGCACAAGATCAAATGAATTCTTTCCAACCAATGTTATTAAAAAAAATAAACAAATAAAAAAACTACGGATTTTTAGCCCAAGATTAAGTGATTAAATTGTATCTGGCTCATGAATCGTGATCCGGATAACTTCCTCCTTCAGTTAAATGATCAAGTCCCCTCCATTAAGTTTACTTTAGAAGTGGAACAAGACAACTCAATCCCGTTTTTGGATGTGCGTGTACATAGGGAAAGCCCAGGTTTTAAGTTTAGTATCTATCGGAAAAAAACAAACAATTTGTCCTACGTACACTTTTACTCGGGACATGACACCCCCACTAAGAAGGCCATTTTTTCTTCATTGTTTCTCCGCGCCCTTAGGATCGTCAGTCCAGAATACATCGATGTCGAATTAGAAAAAATCAACGGTATTGGAAGTGATCTGTGTTATCCATCTGCGTTTATGGAATCTTGTCTCAATAAGGCAAAACTAACTTTCTATCGAGTGAATAATAACACTCGTACTTTGTCAAAAAATATTTTAGTACTTCCATTTTTCCCGGGCTTTTTAGGCATTGCTAATGTACTTAAACTTTTGGATATTAATGTAGTATTTTCATATAACAATATTGTGAAAAATATCATAGTAAAAAATAGCCCAACCAATAATTCAGGCATTATATATAAAATTGGTTGTAAACAATGTGATTCCTTTTACATAGGTCAGACGGGAAAGGATTTGCGCACGTATAAAACAGCATCAATATTCCGTTAGAACAGGACAGTCGTCCAGTGCCCTTTTTGTCCATTTGTCAGAGTTATCCCACTGTACTGACTGGAATAATGCTTCAGTTTTATTTCACTCTAGCAACATTGTTAATAGAAATATTCTTGAGTCTGCCATTATCCAACTTACAAATAACTTCAACATAAGCAAAGGTCTTTTTCAACTCGATCCTGTTGTTTGGAATTCCTTCAGAACAGATTTAGATAAGAAGGGTAGAACGCTAAATCTTTGGTAAACTTGTATGCTACTCTAATAACTTTTATTTTTCAATTTATTTTTATATACATCGAACCTTAAACAAGAAGGGTAGAGTGTTAAAACCCGGGCAGATTTCCAGTATAATTTTTTTTTATTTTTTTTTATTTTTTTATTTTTTTTTAGAACATTGGTTGGAAACAATTCATTTAATCTTGTGCTAAAAATTGGTATTTTTTTTTTTTTTTTTTTTTTATAACTGGTTGGAAAGAATTCATTTGATCTTGTGCTAAAAATCGCTAGTTTTTCCTTACAAATTTGTATGCGCCTCCCACAATCCTTTAATTTTTTTTTATTTTTTTTTTATTTTTCCGTTTATTGTATATATATATAACTTATATATATATATATATATATATATATATATATATTTTCTGTAACCTATATATATATATAGGCTGTAACTCTTTATGTACTTCAGTGTTTCTGAGGATGTCATTAGACGAAAGCGCTTCAGCACCATTCTGTGTTTCCTTTCCTTCGTGGTTTTATTCATCATATATATATATATACTGTGTATATATATATATAAAATCATCCATATTACTACACCAGAAATCATTCAAAATAAACAAAACAAAACAAAAACCCGAAATATTAACTTCTCAAACGCAACACTGCTTTAACACAAGACAGTCAAACACGTATATCAGAAAACCGAATTACACTCTAGAATCTAGATTGTGCGACTAGATCCTTATGCTCCACAAGACCAAACCTCCGGAACACCCTCGATCGGGAAATAAAACAATCTGGAACGTTAAAAAAAGCCTTCCAGAGAAAATTGAAAGACAAATTTACCAAATCATACGAACCATAATTCCATAATAAAATTTATCTTTATTCCTGTATAAAAAAACAAAAATAATAAATGATAAGATAAAAGTAAATATGTGTAAGGTTAAAGTATCAGAGTCTCTCGAGATATCCAATTTTCAAATATTTAATATTTTAGCTTCTTATATCAACAAATAAGAATGTGTAATCTTAGCTGGATATCTACATGTGTATATATAAACTTATGTGTGGAACTTACTTCAGATAATCTCTGTCTCTATCTCTCCTTATTCTCCCCTTATTTTCCTCTTTTAACCCCCTCCTCTTTCCTTTCTCTCGGTCTAACCTTAGAGTGGATCTTAGGGTCTTTGTTAACCTTAGTTTTTGTAGATCTGTAGATCTTTAAAATTAATGTAAATTACTACTTCTCTGCACTATCTAATAAGAATTGTCAAATAGCTCCATTTCGTAAATAAAGCATAAAATGTGCTTGTAAATTGCATTTTTATGCTATGTATGTATAGGAAGGCATTACTGTCCCCTTTATATAAGAGTATGTATGTACGTATGTACATGCATGTAGGTGCGTATATATATTTTTTGTTGCACATGATGTGTGAACAAGTTGCATGTATAACTACAATAATATATTGTATTATTATAATTATTATTATTTTTTTTTATTTGGCAAATATAATATAATATTTTATAAAAATTATATAAAAGATTTATATCAATTTACATCGTAAAGTCGAGATAAACGACCACATTGAAACTTCTTCATTACCAAAATGTATTTGAAATTGTCAGTTTACCACTCAACTATAAACAATTTACACCCAAAGAATGTAGATCACTGTTTATACCCAACTAAGTGATGAATTTACTTTATAATAGGAGCTAAAATGAATCCACAATTATGGGGAAAATATGCTAAATAGAATATTAAACATTCCATCATTGTTTCAGAAGGGTAAAAGGGTCGAACTCTTTCAAAGATGTGCAAATTATATTGTAACTCCTTCGCCAGAACTGCCAGAGTTCGGGCAGATCGCTCGTTAGTTAGTAATTAGCTCTTCCCTTTATGTAGTTAGTCAAATATACTTTAGCACGCACAAAAAGTTTTAGAATTATATAAGATGTGAACAGCTTCTTTGAGACAGATTTCGGAAACATTAACCCTTTCCGGCCCACAGGGTCGATAGGGACCAATAATAGCGTTCTGTGAATAACTCTTGTAATTTTGCCTATTGACTCCACTTGAACCCACGCGTTACTTGCCCTGGAACTTAACTACTGGGTTGGAAACACTGGAAAGCGCTGTGTGGATTATCTGTTCTCCCTACAACTTTTTTTATGACAAGGCAGCGTTGTTTCTGACAGGATCAACGTAAGCGCTACACAAAATATTATTCTCCATGTTAAGTACACATAATCTTATGGTTACAGAAATAAATGTTATAAGAAGGGTCCATTTAGAGTTATGGCGAATTTATCACAAATCTTAACAACCTTTATTTCCTTTTGTGAAAAAATGTTTAAAGCTTTTATTTACATCTGATTCTCGTGAAAATATTATTTTTTTTTTCTAATTTGCACTTGAATCGGGCTTCAAAGTGGTTAATGATTTACGACACTTTTCGTAATTATAAACAATTATTTTAGCAATTGTTAATAACTGTTAATTTTTGTTATATTGTATAAATATTTTGTATAAAAAGTTTTTGTTTATACTTTTCAACAAAGATTTACCCAAGCATGTTTGAATTTACCACAATCTGTCTTGAACTCAGTGTAAGATTTTGTACTTGTGGAAATTATTTCTTATATACAAACTCGTTTAAGAATTTAATAATTTATAACTTCAACATTTTAATTTTGTTGTTAATAATCAGTCAGAAGAGCTAGGAACTGTCACAGCGGTCAGGCCAGCTAATGCGGCTCATTGCTCTAACACCTGTATTATTAGTAATAGCATCATCGGAGTTCGAACTCTGAACCTCAATATCTTAACTTCGCTTATAGAGGAACTGTGTTACCCACTGAGCTATACGGACGTTGGTTAATTTTGCGTTACACTGCTTTACTCCTATCTAAACTGCAGTTTATAATCGCATTCGCTATTGCAAACAAAATCAATATAGACTTGGGCATACATATTAAAATGCCACTGTCCGTATCTCAGTGGGTATACACCGTTTCTCTATAAGCGAAGTGAAGACATTGACGTCAGGGGTTCGAATCACAATGATGATACTGGTAATAATAATGCAGGGGTTCAAACAATGGGCCGCATTAGTTGGCCTGAGCGTTGTACCAATTTATGCCCCCCCTGAATTATTACTAAGTTATCAAGAACTATAACAAACGACTAGTCGAAGCGATAAAAGCCAAGCGCCGTTGTACGAAGTATTTGGTTATAATATTTGTTCGTGTTGTTGCAATGATATTATGCATTAGGGTTGATGTTGTTACATTTAACTGTTACAAGAAGTTTCTCTTCACTAAAATATTACTTATCGTCAATATACATATATATATATATATAGTATACGGTGGCGCTCATAAGCATTCGTATATAGAGAAATATTTGGGTCATATTCGTCTTTATCTTTTGTACCATGCAAAGGATAGTTATGAAAAGTTTATCGTTCGTTTGGAAAAAATTAACAATTAAATAAATTAGTTTAACTCCAATATATGATGTAAAACATCAAAGAATGTGAAGAAAATTAAAAAAGCTGGAGTGCAAAAGTTTTCGTACATTTATTGTATTTGCAAGAATTATTTGATATTTCGTGTGTCCACCTTAGCTTGAAGAATTTAAATTTTTTATCAGTAGTTGGCTGTTTATTGCTAAAAAACTGTTGGCAATTCTCAGTTCTAGAATTTTCTTTGTGAATCTTCATAGAAGATGGATAACTACAAACCATTAGTAAGCGATGGGTCGTCGTGGTAAAGAGCTGACTACAGATCTTAATAGATCTGTTACTGCTGCACTCGACTTTGAAAAGAGTTATAGGAGGATAAGAGAAGAACTTCGAATTCTATTTACGACGGTTGCTGCAGTTATAAATAAATGTTAAGGCTTTGGAGAAATCAAAACTCTACCAAGACTTCAGAATGTACAGCGAGACGGATTGAAAGAATTGCTGCTGCGAATCCACGAGTGACTGCCGGTGATATATGTCAAACATTATGACTGTCTAAGATCGATGTCCATCCCTCTACTGCTCGTCGTACATTGCGGAAAAATGGTCTGCATGGAAGAGTTGCACGAAAAAAACCTCCGCTACGAAAAGCGTACAAAGAAGCTCAGTACGCCAAGGATCATCAAAATGATGAATTTGCATTCTGGCGAAAACTTCTCTGGACAGACGAGATCAAAATTAAATTATTTGGGAACGACGAGCAAAGGTATGTTTGGCGAAAATCAAATACTACATTCGAAGAAATAAACATCCTTCCTACGGTTAAACATGGTGGTGGTAGTTTGCTTCTTTGCGGATGCTTTAGTGCAGTGGTGCACAAACTTTTTTGATGTGAGGGCCAAACGAAGAAAATAACTAAATGTATTAGCCTACTTACTTTCCATCTAAGTCATAAATTGGGTCACTTTTATATTCTAACTTTTTCATTGAATTGAAAAGACCCGTGGGGCCACTGAAAAGACCTGTGGGAGACACATTTGGCCCGCGGGCCAGGGTTTGTGCATCACTGAAGTTTAGTGCTTCTGGTCCAAGAAAGCTTGTTGTCATCAATCGAGTCTTTAATTCGAGGACATATCAGGAAATTTTATAGGAAAATGTATTACCTTCAGTTCGGGAGTTGCGAATGGGTTTGAATGGTGTACCGCAACGTAATAATGATCCAAAACATACAAGAGCACCCTGAAATGGCTTCAACAGAAGAATTTCAAGCTTCTCGAGTGGCCAGTCAAAGCTCAGATCTCAATTTAATCGAGAATTTATGGTTTGACTCGAAAAAAGCTGCCCATAAGAGAAACCCTTCAAATCTGAATGAATTGCAACAATTATCTTTAGAAAAATGGGCTAAAATTTCTACTGAGAGTTGTCAAAACCTTTTAGAAAAATACCCAAAACGAATCACTGAAGTTATTCAAGCAAAAGGTGAACACACAAAGTATCAAATAATTTTGTAAATAAATGTACGAAAACTTTTTCATTTTAACTTTTTTTTTATTTTTCTTAAATTATTTGAAGTTTTACAAAATTTTTCCAAACGAGCAGTAAACTTTTCCCGGTGCTATTGAAGAATAGGGACCCCAGCCTTCTTTAGTTAGGCTTATAAGGCTAACTAACGAAAATATCACGACCTAACCTAACCAATCGTTAGGTTAACTGAACGCCCTTGACGATTGGTTAGGTTAGGTCATAATATTTTCGTTAGTTAGCCTTATAAAGCTAACTAAAGAAGGCTGGGGTCCCTATTCTTCAATAGTTCCCTTTTCCCAACTATCGTAGGCATGGTACAAAGATAAGGACGAATATAAGTGAAACATTTCTCTGTACAATACTTATGAACGCCACTTACTACATATATATATATATATATATATATAGTAGAGAAGTGATTTCAAAGCAACTTTTCGCCTGCCTGAATGGAAGGCATTGTTGGAGAAATTACAGAACAAGGAACTAAAACTATTAATAAAATAGTTTAAACACAACTATAAAATGGAATTTAATAACTGAAGTAAGTTCACAATTAAAAAGTTAAAAGTATCTCCAAAGGAATTCTTTACCTTTCAGAAGAGAAAATATTGCAAATATAATTTATTGGAAATAGATTTTCTTTCTATATTTTAAATAAATTCTTTTATTACATTTTTAATTAGTTATTAAAAGAAAATTATTAACCATACAATATATATATATATATATATATATATACAGGGTGAGTCAAAAGTAGCGCCCGATTTCTGTCAGTTGATTGTTTGTTTGCCATTTGTATTACAGTGTACAAGAAGGTAGAAATAAATGAATGACATGTTTATCTAACCATTTATTCGGGGGAAAATTATTACGGAACTGTACCAAGCTGTTTTACTTGCAATTTTCAAAGTGCCCTCCCTCGTGATCGATGCACAATTGCAGCCGAAAAAACAGAAATCGGGCGCTACTTTTGACTCACCCTGTATATATACAGGGTGGGCCGTAAGTTTCCATACATAGGAAAAATAAACATTTTTTATGGACAACCATTTTTATTTATATAATATGCTCTACATGGTTGCCATTGTTTTGAAAACACATTTCAATACGTGTTCCCCACTGTTGATGAACACGCATTAGCACAGTTGACGTTATGCTTGTAATGGCGTTGGTGATACGTTCCTTTAGATGATTTATGTCTCGTATCTTTTCCTGATACACCATGGCCTTCAAGTGCCCCCAAAGATAGAAATCAAGGGGGTGAGATCTGGGGATCTGGGAGGCCACTCCACAGGACCACGCCGACCAATCCAAGCATCCGGAAACTACTGCTGATCCAAATACCGACGCACGTGAAGACCATAATGAGGTGGAGCTCCATCTTGCTGGAAGTAAACTGGGAAGTTACCTTCCTCGTTTAGCAGGGATGGGAAAATCTCTTCTTGCAACATGTTAAGATACCTTTCGGCATTAAGATTTCCACTGACAAAAATTGGTCCAATAATTCTGTCATCCCATATCCCGGCCCACACCATCACTTTACCGGCACCTTGCATCTTCGTCGGACTCAGCCAGTTAGGGTTAGCATTACTCCAATAACGTATGTTTTGCCGACTAACCTCTCCATTGACGTAAAAATTTGCTTCATCAGTAAACAAGATCTTACAAACGCATATTCTTAGGGTATCTGAAACATAAAAACAAACGTTTAAATTTTCCTATGTATGGAAACTTACGGCCCACCCTGTATATATATATATATATATATATATATATATATATATATATATATATATATATATTATATATATATATATGATGCAAACCCACGAGGAAAAAATATTATTCCAAGGCCTTTCGTGTATTCAGCAGTACGCCTCGTCTCAGGGAATGAAGGGAGAAGGTGAAGTGACGAAAATATATACATATGCTCAGTGGAACAGAGAAATAAAAGAGATTAGCACATGATTAACAAGCATTGATTAAAGGCAAAAGACATTTTAACAAGATATTGTCAATTTTATACATTCCCGCACTGTTATTGAAATTATTTTTAAAAATGCACATTCTAGAATATTCCTTTTAATTATGATATATCTCTGTTTTTAACGAGCGATTTAGAACTATCCAACTTGATATTATGATTACATCTGTACATATGGTTAAACAATGCATTAGAATTATTTGAGCTCTATATATATATATATATATATATATATATATTCCTTTTTAACTTCCGATAGTGTCTCGAAACGGAGAAAGTTTCATAATTAATTGGAAATTTTTCCAATCCAAACTTTTAGCTTTTCTTTGCTTTTGTTTCTAATTAAAACAGAACAGAAATGCACCAGAGTAATCTCCCTCGTCTTCAAAGAAGTGTTCTTCATCGTCAAAAGAAAAATTAAAAATCCAGTTTTTCAAAAAAAATTTGAATGAAAAGATCCGAGAAACTGTCCTTCCCGTAAAGTAAAGTGTGTGTGTGTGTGTGTGCGTGCGTGTGTGTGTGTGTGTGTGTGTGTGTGTGTGTGTGTGTGTAAGAGAGAGAGAGAGAGAGAGAGAGAGAGATGTATTAAATCCACAAAACATAACCCTACACTGCAATGGTTCACTTAAAAAGAAATTCCACTTGAAATTTACTAGTGTTATTCCATGATACACAAAGCAATTAAAATTTCCAAGTCTAAAATTGATTAGAACAGGGTTCAAAAACATACGACCCGCGAAGACATTTCATCCGCCCAAATAAAGAACATGAAAACATGATAACAGCTTTTGGGAGAACATACGTAGAGTACATCTTCGAGCAGACCTTCTCACAGATGAAAATGATGAAATCTAAGTTCAGATCAATTAAGTATGACTTATGATCATTATTTTGCATCAGGCTATAAGGGTTCTACAGATCTACAGAAGCTAAGGCTAACAAAGACTCTAAGATCCACTCTAAGGTTAGCCCGAGAGAAAGAAGAGGCTAGGGGTTAAAAAAAGAGAATGGGGAGTTAAAAGAAGAGAATAAGGGGTTAAGTAAGTAGCAAAACCTATCATTCGTGGGTTAACATTCATTCAGAAAAAGAGAGAGAAAGACTCATCATCATCATCCACCAGCCACTGCCGACAAGTCGGAAAAATAGTCGAAGAGAATAGGAAAGGGGTGAAAGATGAAAAGAAGCAAAATAAGAACGCTTACAAACCATGCAAACACAGTCTTAACTCAAAGAAACGCTCTCATACCATGCAAATTACAGACATGCAAGTAAAGAGAGGATGAGAAAAGAATAAAAAATATATGAAGAGTATAACAAAAAGGGGGTTAGTTTATGCTATGAGCTACATCTAAGTTCGTGTTAGTCCAACTTTTTTTTTCTTAATAATATAAATTTAACGCTGGCATGTCACAAGCTGGCATCAATCGTCAACAGACTTAAACCTCAACATCACCCCCCAGAGCTCCTGTTGCTAATTGTTTTATTATTTTAAACATTAATATTTTTAAAATGCCTATCTAAACGGTTTTTAAACATATTAACGCTGGTGGAGTTCACGAGGGACGCGGGAAGATTATTCCATTTATCAGTTATTTTAAACGTAAAAACGTTTTCAGCGATGTTAGTAATGAAACGTCTTCCACATAATTTAAATCCGTTATTACGAGTCTGGTGTTATGCGTGCACACGCACCACGAATGCGTTCCTTTAGGTGGTCCGTGTTTTGTATTTTCACCTGGTACACCATGGCCTTCAAGTGCCCCCACAAGTAAAAATCAAGGCGGGGTGAGGTCTGGGGACCTCGGAGGCCACTCCACGGGACCACGGCGGCCAATCCAGTGACCCGGAAACTGCTGATCCAGCCACTGGCGCACGCAGATAACGTAATGGGGTGGCGCCCCGTCTCGCTGAAAGTACGCTGGAAATCCCCCGTCCTCGTTCAGCAGGGACGGCATGACTGTCTTGCAGCATGTTTAGATACATTTCGGCATTCAGATTGGTGTCAATGAAAAAGGGCCAACAATTGTGTTGCCCCATATCCCGCACCACACCATCACTTTTCCAGCGCCTTGCGTCTTTGAGGGACTCATCCAGTGCGGGTTGTCATCACTCCAATAACGTACGTTTTGACGATTAACCTCTCTATGAACATAAAAGTTGGCTTCATCTGAAAACAGGATGCCAGCCGAGAACTCTGTGTCTTCGTCCACTTTTGTTCTTGCCCATTCACAGAATTCCAGCTGCCTGTCCGGGTCGTCTTCGCTAAGATACTGCAACATTTGCATTTTGTATGGATGCCATCTGTGCTCTTTCATAATGCGGACGATACTCCTTTGGCTGACACCGCATTCTGCAGACATCCGTTGAGTGCTTTGTCTGGGGACTCTTTGCGAACGCTGCCAGCACCATGGTCGCTGTGCCTTCATCGGTGGTTGTTCGTGACAGCCACTTCTCGGTTGGTCTGCAACACTTCCAGTCTTCTTGAACTTCTCAATGAGTTTGGCAACGGTGTCGTGTGTGATGTGCGTGCCGGGGGCGTGTCTCCTGTTAAAATCCTCGGCAACCTTGCGACAGCTTCCTGATCCTGCCAGAAGAATGATCTCTATACGCTCTTCTTGGGAAAAAAGCATCTCAGCACATCACCTGCAAAAAAATAAAAATAAATAATCATTTATTTATCATGACCATTTTGCCTATGTATGGAGACCTTTGACTCACCCTGTGTATATATATATATATATATATATTACTCTGTATATACAGTATATATAAAATTTCACCTGTATAAACCGAACGTGGAAACTAAAATAAACTGAATAAAGAAAGTATTTACCGCGCGCGCGGTCTAAAATCAGCGTTGTATGAAACATTTGAAGATATAGCATTTGAATACATTATGGCGCATAATTCTGTTTGTGAATTTCTCTTGAGGAAAGCATCCGTGCGTGCAAATGTGCTTTTATCTTATTGTTCTTCGGATCGTGCTTTGCATTTACGAAAAACACAAAACCAAACAATGAAAGCTACCCGTCGTTTCGTAAGTTATAAAATGTAGAGCGTCAAAAATTACGGTGTCCAATTCGCTCCATATATGGGAGTCTTTTAGTATAATTTGTTACGTTTTGTTTTGTTTCATCTACACACACACACACACACACACACACACACACACACATATGTATATATATATATATATATATATATATATATATATATATATATATATATATATAGTCGTATTAGAAATTCTGATATGTATTTGGGACGTCCAGATTTGATATGTGCAGTCTTGTCCGAGGCATAAATCTCTTCTGAGCATCAATTCACTTGGTATTATGCATATTCAGAGAGAAAAAGTGGAATGCCAATTCTACTCACGAAGTCATCAGGCAAACCTGCACACCTTAAACGAATAAATAAATAATGCAATGATACCCCATTTCAGGAACGGCATTCGTACATACGTAATATACCGGGTGATTACAAATGACTTCCCGATTTTAAACATTTATTATGAAAAAACTAACAAAGCTACAGCGAAAAGGAAGATATACAAATAAAGAAAAACTCAAAACGTTTTATTTACAAGCTATTGATGTTCAATATGAGCTCCTTTTGTGGCTCTGCAGACATCAAAGCGGTATTCTGTTTCTCTCCATACATTTTTTAGCATATCATACTGAACTTTTCTAACAGCCTCACGTATCCTTTCCTTCAAATGTTACAAAGTTGTTGCGATTGGTGGAACAAAAATTTCATTTTTGACTAGCCCCAGAGGAAGACGTTAAGGGGGGTAAGATCGAGCGAACGAGCCAGCCAAGGAATGGGTTCCCCACGCCCGATCCAACGATCAGTCAATTGCTCATTCAGGAATGTTGTAACCTCATTATGGAAATGGGGTGGCGCACCATCCTGCTGAAACCACACGTCAGCTTTGTCCTCTAGCAGCTGGGGCATCAGCCACAGCTGTAGCATATCGCGGTAAATGATACTATTAATTACTTGCTCAGCAAAGAAGAATGGATCGTACACTTTCTCAGTGGTAAGAGCACAAAACACGTTAACTTAAGGGCTCTCTCTGACTTGTTCAATATTACAACTAAAAATTCCCTGAAATATTCTTTATTTGTATATCTTGCTTTTCGATGTAGCTTTGTTAGTTTTTTCATAATAATGTTTAAAATCGGGAAGATCATTTGTAATCACCCGGTACTATAAATATATATAACTGGACATAATTCGGGGGTGTAGAATTCGAACCCGAATCCACTGAAAAGGGGTCTAATCCGAATGTATTCTAATCTCATTCTTTATACCGTTTCTTTCATATATATATATATATATATATATATATATATATATATATATATGAAGTTATCAAATGACGTGTTGCATTATGCTGCATAAAATATGCACTGTAACCATTGTTAATATTGTCTTGTATCTACTACTATAAACTAGGTACATCTCATTTATCTATGATTTATACCTAATAAAGTTAGTCACTAGTTACCGTACTGTATGTATTACATCTATCTATCTATAAATAAAAAAACTTTGGGCCATTTTGAACGGAGTTGAGCGGAGTAACAAATATCTCTTTCGCTCAGTCGCCTGTTATGATTGGCTGATTCGTGTAAAGTGGGTGGAACTAATATCTCTCGCTCAGTCGCCCGTTGAGGTCGGATCCATCAAGATGAGCGGCGTTGAAGATCACGAAGTGATCACAAGCCCTACCTGTAGGGTAGGGAGCCGAAGGTGCGGCTTGTTTACTTAAATTACAGTGTCAATAAATATGATGAATTTTCTAGTAGGAGCTGAACATAAAACGTTAATTAACTGGAATGAAAATTGAAACTTAGATATTATAAGTTTTTATTACCTAAATATAATTACCTAAATATTTACGACATAAATATCTTCTTTTTATTATCAAAATTACTTTTGTACTAGGCTTATTTGATACATCTAATATAAATTAACATATCAAATGTCCAATCTTACGTCCTAAAAAAAAAAGTACCGTTATATTAAACTGCCCTGAATTCTTCTTTGAAAACAAACAAATTTATTAAATAATGTTATTTTATTATTATTTGTTGGTATAAAAATCACTGTGTATATCCCCTAAACAAGATTATGTTCTCCATCATGTGAGGAATTTGTAAAGCTCTTCTGGGTCCTTCCCAAATCTCCAGTGAGAGAAAAAATCCTTTCCGCATCTGTTGTAGAAACAAGAATAGAAGTATATTATAGCGATTATAGCTTACTTGGGACAGTTATTTTGATTTTTCCTCCATTAATCTAAAACGTCCCATGAAACTCTTTTCACCTGGAGATTGTTCAAGTTTTGTTGAAGCGTTGCTGGCTTTCGCTTTCTTATACGTAGGAGACATGAATGCCAAAATGCTACTTAGTTGCCCAAACTTTGTAATTTCAAGTAATTAATACTGTGACTAAGAACTACAGTAGATACCTAGCAATTTTCCCGCATTTTTTGTCTTCTAAATAGGCCCAAGGCTAATTTCATATTCACACTGCACGTTTGTCCCCATAAGAAGTGTTCATAAGCTCGTTCAAATAATGTTCCTAATGCAATTTACTCGAAGTCTGAACAGTCTTGCTCAGAGTTTTCTTTGAAATTATTTAGGTGACTTTTAAAAAAAACTGTATATAAATAAAATTATTTAATTTTTTGTATTTCAAATTATTCTGAAATAATTTCGAAAACGTTATGGCTTACAATCGTGGTTTAAGTTTATTTAGAATTCTACGTAACAATATAAACATTATCTATACCTATATAATTTTTTCATGTGTTTATATCGAAGAAAGTATCTAATACGCGCAAGATTATTTTTTACATTTCTGTAAATTACTTTAAGATACATTAAACAGAAACGCTGCTGTGAGATTTTGCAGAAATGAAGATTTTAATCACGACCTAACATCCATTATAAAAAAAACCTAGCCTAAGCCTAGTCAGAACTCTCGTGTGTAGCCCATCAATAAAAAGTTTTGTAATTAGACCTAGGTTAGCCCTAATCCCAGAATACCAGCCGAATATGCTACTAGTGGTTATAATTTAAAAGAAATTACAGGCTACAATAGAGGTCTACAGTCCAGGATCAAATCCTTAACCTAAGTATACTCCTATCGAATAAATTAATGCAGGATTTAAGAGCCTTGTCAAAATCATAAATTCAAATTGGCAAAAATTGTCTTTCATGTCACAAATATTTTTCGCAAATACATTAGTGGCTTAAATAAACATGCACTCGGATCAAAGCCTCACTCAATAAACAACTCTTTACTCTTGTTCAATGAATAATTAAGAAATTGAAGGGCAAAAAGGGGAAGTCTACTACATGCCGTTGCAGGGACATGACATGTAGCAAACTTTCCATTTTTGCCCTTCAATTAACGCTTGGAATTATTCTTCTCGGAACATGAACACAAACAAAATTTTGGACAAAATGTCATGGTTGACATTGTTCAAAAAACGTTCACACTGTACTGAAAATTTCTAAGTCATGTTGTCCAAGAACACTTGTCATGGGTGACAAATATTCATTGTGAATCGGGTATAAATCGACTGCGTTCCGTCACCATGTCAGATTTATAGTTTTAAATATTTTAAATTATAAGTCTTTTCAAATAAACAGCGTCATTATGCATTATTTTCAAAATATAAATCACTACACAGAGCAGGAAAGGCCTACATGATTTTTGGCTTATAAGAAGCAATTAGAAAACAGTGTAATAATGTCTTGCATGAAAGTGCAGATGAAACACTTCATTTTGTAGAGATAATACTTCATAATTTGTAATCAGTGATTATAAACTCTCACATAAAGATGAAAAAATCTTTAATGTATTCTTTGGACCACAAACCAAATAACAAGTAAAATATTTTTCGAAAGGACATTCCATTTATTATAAAGATGATTTTATTATTTTTTTTTTTGTCTATCAGGCTTCTGATAATTGCCTTTCCAAATTAAAGTCAGATTAAATTAGGTTAAATTACGCCCAACTGGGTTAGATCAGATTATTTTGTAATCGGGATTTTTTGTTGGCGTCATTTTTGTTGGCGTAATTTTTGCTGGCGGCATTTTTGTTGGCGGAGATCGAAACAGATTCGATATTAACACAATCGCGAAAAAGCTGCAACTGCGATGCTCTCATTGACTAGTGACCATCAAGTTGCCTAAAATGCTTAGTATTGTATTTAGGTCTATTTAATATTTTTGTGAAGTGTCGCTTACCCTCATGTGCAAATAAATAAAAAAACAAATACAAACGTGCGTCAGATGTTTTGTGGCTATATTTGAAATAAAGATAAATTCACAATTTTATTCCATACAGCGCTGTATGACGTCTCAGTAATTGGATCCGACAATTAAATGTTTGTTTTTAAAAGGTTGATCAGCTCCACAGATGTGTTGCGAGTGAAAAATTCAGAACTTGTGTAATTATTAATAAATGATAACATACAGAAGGTTAACAAAAATAAATGGATACCTTTGTTTTTTCCCAAGTTTTTTTGACTTGATTATAAAAGTCAGTAAATAATAAATTTATTGTATCAGTAAATGCAAAGGGGAAAAAGAACACGCTTTTAAATATATTGACTCAATTAATTTATTATTTATTGACTCTTATAAACAAGTAAAAAAAATTGGAGAAAACAAAGGTGTCTATTTACTTTTGCTGTAAATTGAACGCATCAAAACATTTTGTGTAGTGACGTCACTCGTTTCAACTATGATACTTCCGCGCATTTCACGCAGGACTACGGGGGTCTCACTCCCATCAAAAGGGCATCACGTACACCTGCGCGGCACTATCTTAGGTCACGTGATTGCGTTGTGGCTAGTCACGCTCCTTTATTTTCCATGGCGTCATGTTTTTTTTCTTGGTGCTCTCGAACAGTGACCAAAGATGAGAGCCCACCTCAAAATATTGTAAACGCGAAATTATTTACATTGAACTTAATAATTTTAATCGTAAATAGGCAGTAATATAATGATAGATTCAGTTAGGAAAATAAACACTGCAAAACCAAAACATTTAATTGTAATTTTTAATATAAGTAAATTAAGTTGTTGTTCTAAGTTGTAGGTATTTGCAATAAAAAAAATTAAGAATAATCTGGAAGGCCACTATAAGCAGCGCAATGCAGAGAGAGAGAGAGAGAGAGAGAGAGAGAGAGAGAGAGAGGTCTTGGTCATTCACGAGAAAGCTCCTGGTCATTCGGAAAGAGTACAGTATTCGTTTCCGGTGTTCTTCGAATTGTTTACTTTAACTTTAGGCAATTTAATTTTTATTTTAACGTAGGCCGTGGGTAAGAGGGCCTCTTTCCACCATGAAATCCAGTATTGAAAATCAGTTTAATTTCCCAGTAAGCAAGGGTTTTCTTTGCCCTTCCCTGCCCTTCTCTGTCCTTCCCTACCCTTGGTCCCTGCCCTTGGTAAATTTTTATATTATATAACGTAACTCAGTGTTTAATTTAATATGTGAACTTGGGAGCAAAATTTAAAACTTTTCAGTATACCGGTATACTGTACAGGGTGATCCGTTTGGGTATGGATAAAATAAAAACGTTGTGAGAATCTACCGATAAGTGATACAGCGCTCAACTGTTGCGTGTGTGGTCATAAAAGGTGGGAGTTTGTAATAGGCTATGCCATCCGCTGCCAGACGAACGAGAGCCATCTGCTGTCAGACTTATGAGACATGTGCCAGTTTTGAAGATGGCGGCAAATGCACAACAACGTGCGAAGTTTGAGAGTGTGACAGCAAATGTGCGGTACCACTGCACTATGGAATCGTATTTAAGAGCTTTTCGAACACCACACACACGGCAAAACTCACGCTGTACCGCTGTCATACTCTCAAACTTCGCACGTTGTTGTGCATTCGCCGCCATCTTCAAAACTGGCATATGTCTCATAAGTCTGACAGCAGATGGCGCTCGTACGTCTGGCAGTAGATGGCATAGCCTATTACAAACTCCCACCTTTTATGACCATACGTGCAACAGATGAGCGCAGTATCATTCTCGGTAGATTCTCACAGCGTTTTTTTTATCCATACCCAAACGGATCACCCTGTATATATATATATATATATATATATATATATATATATATATATATATATATATATATATATATATACGATTCTGTGTAGGTCTAACCTTGTGGTGATATGAAGTGAAACCCCACAGTAAACGTAGTGAAACTAATAATAACTCTTAGTACTTGACATTTAATCGTTAAATTGTTTGAGAGCCTACAGTGAAACCGTAACTTACACGAAGTCAAGAGTTTATAACATATCGTATATGATACACTGAAACTTAGTTCTGAATATTATCAGAGTTTATATGACAGTTTATCCACACTACCATTCTGTGTGACACTTAGAAACTTAGTTTTGTGTAAACTTTGTTCTTCTTCAGCCTTCAGCCTCTTGGTCAGTAAACAACCACCTGTCCCACCTTCATCGTCACCTTCGACACCACTTTTGTCGTGAACACCACCACCTGACGAGCACCTTCAGGTGACGTAGGAGCGTAGTGAGAACAGGAGGTCCCGATGAGAAAAAGTTATTTAAATACAACTGAAAATATGAAAACAAGCAGTGAATATTGTAAGAAATTAAATACACAAATGTGTAAGAGAAAACCGCAATATACACAAGTACTTAGACAATGCTTTGAAACTGCAGATAGCCAACAGTCCAACAGCAGCAAGCACCCTTCTTATAGAGTGGTGAGGACAATGACGACTTTCATTTCTCGTGTGCCAGGTAAGAACACTGTTGGACCGTTGTTTACCTGCAGTTTCAAGGCATACAGACATATATATATATATATATATATATATATATATATATAAGTAATAAGTAATACAAATAAATATAATGATTGATGAAAGCTAGAATATATGATACAGAAATAAGGGTTCTAATGCACTAATTATTTACCGTCTTAAATTAAAAGTATTGAACAGAAAACTTGCATTTTAAACAAAACTTAGCAACTAAAAGGAAAATAATAGTGAAAATAAAGAAGTGAATATAGGGAAATGGATAAATATGAGGAATATAAACCAAATGAATGATAATAATATTCAGGATAATAATTTTAAAAAATAATTTGATGTTGTGGAAGGACTTTTTTTCATAAAATATTCCTCTTCCAAGATTAATGGAACAGAGATATCCCAAAATTGAGAGATTTGGAGTTATTGAACGATGAACAATTGTATAGATAGACTTACAGGTTTTTAGGTAGATAAAGATGCTTTCATGCAAGTGTGCTTTTTGGGGATTGTTTAGCCTCCTTCGTAAAAGCAAGGGTCATGTGACGGAGAGAACCTGTAGCCTAACGTCGGATTCAAACCACGAATCGCTACACCATCTTGACACCAAGGACGGTCACCCATTCAAATGCTACCCAGAACCAATGTCACTTTCGGTGATATAGGGGAAGCGGTGTTGGACAACGGCCATTACGTACCCCTGTTGTATCGCATCGCCATGGTAACCATTTTCTGCGCATTCGTTTGCGCAATTTGTGTTCCTCCCCCTCCAAGCAGCTATGTTCACACTTCGCGCGAAGCTTGAGTGAATATTGCGAGTGTGCACCTCTGATACGTTCTGTTATCGACCCTCAAGAAACAATGGCGACTTTTTTCAACATTAGTAAATTTTCAGACGTGGAAAGATAGTGCAAAAGAGCTTATGACCTTTCCATCAAATCTGGACTCATTCTGTGAAAGATAAATGGTCGTATCTGACCACGATGTGATAATCAGTGAAGAGGACCACAAACTGGCACTGAACTCAGGCCAACTAATGCGGTGCATTGCGCATTGCATCATCGGGATTCGAACTCCAGACCACAGTGTCTTCAATTCACTTATAGGGAAACAGTGTTACCCACTGAGCTACGGACACTAGCCAGCCACGATGTAGGAAGTCGTCTTTCATGTACCCAATGAAATTATATAGGGTGTTCCAAAAGAAATTGTGCACTGGATGATCAGTAATTTTCTTAAAAATGTTTCTTTCATGGCTGCAGGAGTTAAGGCAAACTTAAAACTGTGTGTATGCGGACACTGCAAGCACTGTAGACAACTTAAAAGCAGAGATTTCTCGTGTCATCCATAACATGCAGCTAGATGAACTATAACGTGTGTTCTTCAATATGAACCAGCGTTATCAGCTCTGCTTCGAGGTGAGAGGAAAGCACTTTGAACAAGTATTTTTACATTCCAATAACTTTCGTTGTAATTCTTTTGTCATTGTTTCTTTCATTAAATGATTTATCATATAATAATAAATATTTGTAATAAATTTAATAAGTTTTTTAATTCACTGCACTGCAGTTTGTTTCTGAAAAGGGACATACATATTCACATTGTACAACAAGAACTGCAGTTTATCCAACTCTCTTTTAACGATAATATGAGAAGTCGCTAATTTTAATTTGGGACTCATAACGAGTGGTATAAGAATGGTAAAAATATTGCATGACCTCTGATAGCGTTGCTGGAACTTTTTCGAGAAAATATTTATGTACTGTACAGTACATCCTTCATAAATGTTATATGCTAATTCACAACACAGTTGTGTGTGTGTGTGTGTGTGTGTGTGTGTGTGTGTAAGTATTATAATAATCTGGATACCGAATTCTTCAATATTTTTATTTGAATCTAGTGATTAATTTTACTGGAAAATATAGATTTTTGGAAACTGTCAAGAAAAGAAATATCTTTTCAATGTATTTAACTTTCAGATAAAATATACTCGTAAACATTTAGTGTCTTTCGTATTTACTTAAATGTAATGTACAAACAAACGCGTGTACTTGTACAAAAGCGACTTTATTACAATATTCGATAAGAATAGAAGGTGCTGGTTAAGTGTGCGGTCTACCTACGATTGGTTAGGTTTAATCATGATATTTTCGTTAAAAACTAACGAAAATATCATGACTAAACCTAACCAATCGTCAAGGGCGATTGACAAGGGATGTAAACAAACAATTAGTAAACAAGATAAGAAGCTATAATTAAAAGGTAGACCGCCGAATCGTAGGTAGACCGTACACTTAACCAGCACCGAATAGAATTATTATTAATAGACAGAAAAACATTACTGTTCATTATTATTAATAAATAGAAAAACATTACTGTTCATTATTATTAATAAACAGAAAACATTATTGTTCATTATTATTAATAATAGAAAAACATTACTGTTCATTATTATTAATAAATAGAAAAACATTACTGTTCATATTATTAATAAATAGAAAAACATTACTGTTCATTATTAATAAATAGAAAAACATTACTGTTCATTATTATTAATAAACAGAAAAACATTATTGTTCATTATTATTAATAAATAGAAAAACATTACTGTTCATTATTATTAATAAATAGAAAAACATTACTGTTCATTATTAGTAAATAGAAAAACATTACTGTTCATTATTAATAAATAGAAAAACATTATTGTTCATTATTATTAATAAATAGAAAAACATACTGTTCACTGAAAATAAATACTCGTAGATAAGTAAAATATTATATATATGAAGGGATATATCCCTTTACGCAGGTTGCATTCCATCTGCTGCAGCTTTGATGCTAATTGCGTATATGGGTGTCGGGTGATGAATGGCCCTTTGAAACTTTCATGGACTGGTTTACCAATTTTGTCCACAAAACTTAATTGTATTTCGTGCGTCATAATATAATTTCCTTCGGTCACGAGACTGTTCATTTTATCTATGGTTCGCCTCTGTATCAGTCAGAGGAGAGACTTAACTAATGCCTGCGATTATAACACGAAAAGTACTGTATATTACAGAGTATGTATATTACAGTCAATGTATGAAACCAGTCATTTCACGTAATGCCTAAAAATTTCAGGAATTTCGCGTAATTCGATTAAGCGATTAATGACTTCGTAAAGGTTAGGTTAGGTTAAGTTAGTAATGCGTATTACCTATGTTTAAGGGTCACAGGTATTACGCGAAATGCCTGAAATCTTTAGGCATTACGTGAAATGACTGATTCCACACATTGACTGTAACATGTATACGCGACTTCCGGAGTTAGCTGCAATGTCTGTTTGATGCTAAAATCCGAAGAACAATCAGGGGAAGACGACTTAATAATAATAATAATAACAATAATAATAATGATTCAAGAGGGCCAGAAACTGGCACAGCGCTCTAGCCAGACGAATGCGGTCCATTGCGCTAGCTTCCGGATTATTATTACTACCATCGCAGCACCATCGGGGATCGATCTCCCAACCTCAGCGTCTTCACTTCTTAGAGGAAACTAAATGTTGCCCTACTGAACCACTGGTGAAGCTGGCGAAGAAACGACGTACTAGACACACTTGTGCGCAATAACGAACTGGGATCCGATATGAAAAATAGACACAATTGAAAAACAAACCAGTATAAAGAAAGCGACCATCAAATCATTAAATTTAATTATTGTATATCAATAAACAGTGGTAAAAATAACAATGATATTCTGATACCAGATTTCAAACGAAGCGACTATGGGGAAATGTGCAGCCAGCCAGCAAGTCAAGGTAGATAAATGGGATGTAAAAGTTGAATGTCTATCTATAATACGGAGGTCACGTGAAACAAATTCAAATCGTTCCTTGAAAAAGTAAATAAAAAAAAAAAAAAACAAAAAACTGAAACGATCCCAACGTGACTCTAAACTAGAACCAAAGTGGATGAACGTCGCTGCAACAAACAAAATTAATTAAAAATCTGCGCCTAAAGTTTAAAACGTGGAATGATGAGCATGGCACGAACGCATTCTCATAATTTACATTTTACGTATAACTTAGAAGAGTTTAACGGGATTAAATCTCTCTCTCTCTCTCTCTCTCTCTCTCTCTCTCTCTCTGTATATATATATATATATACAGGGTGTCCCATAAGTCCGGTCTCATAGGAAAATTTATTTTAAATTAAATTTACAGGAGTAATGCATTAGAACTAAAACAAATGTTCAAATTGATGTCTTGCTTTGGGACCTTTTTTTTTTTGTTGCATGTAGAATAACACGCAGTGGCTATTATGGAAGTGAGTTACACTCGTGAGGAAAATCAATTAATCAACGAAATTAAACATAGATTACAATAACATACCACGATGAACAAATGAATAGTTTAAGACACTTTCATCCTATCATGTTGACGCAGAAATTAGGGCTTAAATATTATCGAAAATAATTATTTTTACTAAAAATAAAAGAAATAATAATAATAATAATAATAATAATAATAATGATAATAATCAGGTTGATTATTTATACAAGGCAAAAAAATAAGAAAAACTTCCTTAACATTTAGGTGACATTACATCTGCCACCAAATTACACGATGTAGTTATTTCTTTGATAACATACGAAAATATTACGCTTCTAATGGACTAAATTAAATCTTATTTTATAAGGTAAAAGGGAAACTAACACATCAGTCAATTTCCTTTTTCCTTAAAAGTGGAATTCAATTTACGCCAACAGGAGTGTAATATTTTCGTATGATATCAAAACTACACCGTAATTTGGTGGCAAGTAAAATCTCTTTAATTTTCATAGTGTGTGTGTATGTATATATATATATATACACACCCACCCACTTCTTAAACTAATGAACGCATCACTGGCAGAAGAGAGATTTCTCTTAAGAATGAAAATGTATGAATGTTGTGCGTTTTTAAAGAAAATTAATGAAAATAAAGGATGACAATTATAATTCCGAATGTTTAAGGTTTGTCACGTTTTTAAAGTAAATAAGGATGATTTTTTTCAATAAAAAATTTTAACGGACACGCAGTACCGTTTTAAAACGAGACAACTTATAAATAACAGGTAATAGTTATTGCGTAATTAGTTCTTAATAATCAAAATTAGTTATTTGGAGGAAGGTAAGATTTTTAACTGATTCTAAAATTAAAAAGTTTCAATATGGTATCTCGATGACGTATTCTACGTGTGTTCGTCAGATACGTCGTGATAAGCATTCAAGTAATTGGGTATGTAAATGAAGGGTATAATTAAAAGGGTAAAGCTAGAAAGCTCATTTCCCCACGATGTGGGGGTAAGTGTGCGTCGAGGGTCACCTTTAGCTCGAACATTAACAGGATAATGACCAACTCAACCCAACTCAGGAGCCAGCAGGCAGGAGCGAACCAGAGTTTCACCACCCATTGACACCCCCCTCCTACCGTAACCACTGAGCTACCGCGAGCCCTGAAATAAGGAGTGAGTTATGGAGATTAAATTTAAACGAAAACAGAGCAGACTGGGAAACGCCCATACACACAAAAACTCGAATTCTTCATGGTGTTGTCCTGGAACCACCTAATTTGCATTAACGATGTAGAGCTAGATTTATAAAATGTACACTGTGGGTTACAAAGCTTTCCGCAGACTACCACTTAAATTAATACAGGAATTACGCAACCAACCGTACGAAAAAAAAAGATGAAAAAATAGTAAATAATAAACCATTTATCATCCAAATAGACAAAGATTGAGAGACAGAATTAACTCTTTTAAAAACTGACGAAGATAGTCTGTCTGGAGCAGACACCGTTCACGTACAAAGAAACAACCCTTAAATTAAAGAGGAAATGACCAGTGATGACGCAAACGAAGAAACTTTCACCAATAAAGGGGATCAATGTAATAAGTTGATTACACAAAAGAAATCTCACCTCCCGTTCTGGGTTGATTTTTATAGTATTGGGCAAATGGAAATTGAAATTGAAATTGAAAATTTTATTGGCAGAAGAAAGCAAAATAGCTTCCATAATAAAAGCTAAAATAAAAAAATAGAAATAAAGATAATAAAAGAAATACAAGCAATGGAATAAATCAAAATAAAAACTGAAAATAAAATAGGAATAGAGAATAAGAAAGAGATAATACACGTAAAAATAAGAGTAATAATTAAACTAAAAATAAAACTAGGACTTAAAAATAATATGAGTAATGAAAATATCAATAATAATGTTAAGTGGAGTTGACAAACACTTTCATCCCAAGGAGTCCATAGTTTAGAAGACAAAGCAGGACTGATGAATAGCTTGAACAATTGAAGTGTCTGAGTTTTTAACTCTTCGCATTAGACTGTATTGAACACGTCTTGTTACCTCCGGGAAGATCGAGACATTGTGGTGAACGAACATTTGCGAAGCTGAGCATCTTAAAGGTAATTTATGCAGCAAACTAAAAGCTCTGTTATAAAGCAAATTAACCCGCGGATGCCACCCACAGCTATTAGTGCAGAAAGTAAGAAAAAGAGTGTCTAGCTTCGTTTGTACAGGATCTGAAGTTCCTTATAATCCTGTCTGCTTTAGCACAGAAACTTCCATATTGTTTTCTTAAGTCTGAGTCGTCACTCAAGGATTGGTGATAATCTGACACAGACACTTACATTCTTGCACTTGCCCTATTGCTTCATCTTTCATTTTGAAAATAATATTAGCTGTCTGATTTGAGCTTTTAGTATGGAACTGCGTAACCTTAGTTTTGGTACGTTAAAATTAGGGCTACATCGTGGCCAATGTCATAACACCGTTTCCCGTAGATCAGCAAAGTTAAACTACACTTGCTCCGGGTAGAAATTAGATGGGTAACCACCCTCTGCGTCCAGATTATGTAGCGACCCGTGTTTCGGATCCCACGTAAAGCTGTAAGTCCCCACCGTCATATGACCTAAGATGTTGCGAAGGAGGTTAAAGAACCCCATCAAACAAACAAAATATTAAAATTAATGTCATGATCATGTGAATATGCTGTAAATCGCAAATTTTTATAAGATGATCTAAAATTTTACCTGAAGACCTTGTTAATATAATATCATCGCCATAAGCCAAGTTATTTAATCTCATGCTCAGGAAAGGGGAGAGCAAGGAGCCTTGTTTAGCTCCGCATGAAGTACCAAACTTTGTAAGTCATCTATATAAGACTTGGTTACAGTTCAGTTAACTATCGTAACTATCTGCGAGTCATCGAGACACATAAGTTTTCCATAAGTTAGTTTTATGTCGGACCGTATAGCAACACTTCCCTTTGCCGTTACGAAGGGAGCTAAACAACCCCAAACATTATTAGTTATCCCAAAAGTTATAATTGTAAGTGTAAAATAAACTATTTCGATTTGTCTTAATGGGATTCTTTACAGTTTGTGATAATTCCAAATTTTTTATGATCAAATAGGAATGTCGGTGTTAAATGATTTATATTTTGAAAAGGTATGTTTTTAATATGCTTATGTTTATGTTGATGTCTATGACTTATCTTTAATATGAATTTATTTATGTCTAATACATATTTTATTAATTAATGTACAATGGTATAATGGTAACGATTTAAAAACTATAAAATCACTAAATCTGAGACTTCCTTTCATATACATACTAGCTTCCCAACCGTCGAAAAATGACAGGGTGGAGTTTTGTAACCTCCCCCCACGGGGGGCCCGCTCTTCCTATATATACATATGTAGTAGAGGATTATGCACCCATCCTACTGGTAAGCGTTACCAAAAGACAGACACTGGATTTTATTATTAATAAATAATATATATAAGTTATTAGAAGAACCTTAATTAAACCACTTAGAAATATAGGAATGCACACTTGAGTATCTGCAGAACTACATTTATATATGAAATATAAAACAAAATTTAATAAAGCTTTTGATATACCATATCCCAGTTACTGTCGCACAAATTCTTTTACTTTTACAAAGGTGAGATTACAAAGAGAAAAAAATTCCCCATTGAATGAAAGAGTTTATTTTAATTCCATCATCAACTGAGCGTTGGATAGAAATGAAGCGAAATTATTCCTACTTTGGGAAATATCCCTCGATTAAACGAGGTTTCAGCCAAAGATAATACTAAATTTTTCGTACAGAGATGATTGCATCCAAAATACAGTATATGTATAGATAATAAAACAAATATATATTCAATGAGCTTTTAAAGTTTATGTACATATATATATATATATATATATTACCGTGGATAAAGTTTGAATAAACTAAAGTTTCATGAATAAACTGAACCGTTCCTTTCAAGATAAAAAAATAGAAGTGGAAATTTAAATTCCTATTATATAGAGTTAATTTAAAATGCGTCCAAAGCGGTAACTGGCGATAGCTGTTTATGTAAAGATGAATCCGGCAGATTTCCAGCTCAAAACTTACCAGCCAATAACATTTGTGTGCTTTACGAGCTAAATTTCGAAAATAAATACAGATAATTTGAGTAAAAATTGCGTTTTAGAAAAACGTACTCTAATTTCAAATTTACGGTCTATAAGAGGAACCATTTTATGGAGAAAAAAATTATACTTAGTTACAAAATCCAAAATGCTTCAGTTAAATATTTTTCAACGATCCTAAATGGTAATTCAACAATCAATATGATAATTCCCCCAACCATATTGGTTTTCAAGAACAAACTCAAAATGGTTGAAGGAGATTCGTTAGAAAACTATTTTGAGAGTTACAAACCAGTATATTTTGTTCTGTAACATATAATAATATGTAATTAAGGAACAATTAAACTTTGGTTTTCAAGAGTTACGACAAATATATTTAGTCAAATATTTAAGTTCAGTAAAATATAAAAGGTCCAATATTTTATTTATATTGCAGAGAAGACGAGCCAAAATTGATATTTGTTTTGAATAGCTTCATATACATATACAGAGAGACTATTTGGCTTCAAGTCTAAGTCAAATAATATATACAGTGTGTGTGTATATATATTAGTTACGATAGAAGTGTTCTTCGGAATGTTATCCTCAACAGGAATATAAAGACAAGAGATGCGACTCTCAACATTTATTGGCCAAACGTTTCAGTCCACTCAGGTGCCATTTTCATTGACTAAACGAAAGAACATAAAAATTAGAGAAAAAATTAATATATAACTAAAGAAACAAGTAAAAAGTTTTTTACAGAAAATAATGCGAGATAAATATACAATATACATAGTTATAAAACCATATACAATAAGCAAAATAGTTTAAAAAATAGCTTAAAATTTTTTTTTGGGGATTATAAGACAATAAAAACAATAAAAGTCAAACCCATTAAAAACAAAACACCAGAATAAGCTAAAATTTAAAAGGACTAACCAGGATGGTAGGAGTTGCAAATGACAACTGGAGAGAAGGGAAAGGAGTAAGAACCCAAATTAGTTGTGTTGAAAAGTTGTTGGTTGGTTGGTTATTATGAAGTATGTAATTTTATCGGGAAAGGCTCTCATTTAATTCTGGATTTAATTTCTTGATAAAGAGGGATTCTAAAATTTGAGATCAAGCGAATTAGAAGCAGAACAAAATCGTAAAGGAGTCCTAGGGGCACGGGTGGTCATCGGTTTCTGAATGATGCCGAATAGCAGAGGATTCAGGAGTGGAAAGAGGGCGAGAAGTTCGATAAGAAAGTCCCAAATGCTTCGAAATCCTGAGTTTTAACTGCAGGGCAGTCTGCCCTACATAACGGCTTTGGCAGGTCGCACATGTATATAGATAAATTACAAAGGATCTCAAAAGCACGGGGGGGAGGTGATCTTTATGGCGAAAAAAGGATTGCAATGAATTAGGATTAGAATTAATAATTATGAAATCGCATTGAGGGAAGTGTCTGTCCAAAATAGAGTGGACATCCTTATTAAGTTGAAAAGTTAGTTGGTCTAAAAAAGGAAACTTAAGATAAACCTTCTGTTTCGAAACCGTGGGCTGAATTATTTTAGGCGAATAAAGGTTATTTAAAAATTTTGAAATTAATGTCTCAATAGTTGAAGTGCAATAAAAATTATAGTTAAAGAATCTCTTAAGATACTGAATTTCCAGGTTAAATGAAGACCAACTTGAACAAAGGTGATAGGCTCTAAAAATACGACTTTTAATACTTGCTAATGTAAAACTAAGTGGGATATTACTGAAAAAATGAGTACCTAGTTGGGTGGTAGTTGGTTTTCTGTATACTTGTGTTAAGAAGCCTGTACTATGTTTATTTACGGTAACATCAAGAAACGAAATTTTATTGGGTTCTTCTCCTTCCATAGAGAATTTAATATTAGGATGCTTAGTATTAATGTAAGTTAAAAACAAAGGAGCATGGTCTTTATGCTTAAAAAATGACAAAACAATCGTCTACATAACGTTTAAATAAAATAGGCTTAAAGTCAGGCGGACAATTTTCCAGCTATTTTTTCGTGAAAGCAAAGAAAACTATTAGCAACTATTAACATTTTTTTCAACACAACTAACGCACTAATTTGGGTTTTTACTCCTTTTCCTTCTCTCCAGTTGTTATTTGCAACTCTTACCATCCAGGTTAGTCCTTTTAAATTTTAGTTTATTCTGATGTCTTATTTTTAACGGGTTTGAGTGAGTTTTATTGTTTTTATTGTCTTATAATCAAAAAAATAATTTTTTAAGCTATTTTTTAAAACTATTTGCTTATTGTATAAGGTTTTATAACTATGTTATTTATCTTGCATTATTTTCTGTAAAATACTTTTTACTTATGTTTCTTTAGTATATTATTTATTGTTTTTTCTCTAATTTTGATGTTCTTTCATTTAGTCACTGAAAATGGCCCGTGAGTAGACCGAAACGTTTGGCCAATAAATGTTGAGAGTCGTGTCTCTTGTCTTTTTATTCCTGTTTCATATATATATATATATATATATATATATATATATATATATATATATATATATATATGTGTGTGTGTGTGTGTGTGGGTGTGGGTGTGTGGGTGTGTGTGGGTGTGTGTGTGTGTATGGGTGTGCTTGCTTTACCTCCCAGTCCACAATACTAAGACTTGGTCTCTCTTGTTCTTCTGTCTCTCTGTCTCTGTCTCTGTCTGTCTGTTTGTCTGTCTGTCTCTCTCTTTCTCTCTCTCTTCTATATATATATTAGGGATGTATCGAATATTAATTTCACCGAATACCGAATGCCGAATATTCGGTGTAAAACTATTCGGCTTAATACTGAACACCGAATGCAGAATATTAGTTTCATTTGGGTTATTAGGCGTCAGTGTAAAAAATAAACTTTTATCAGTCTGACAGCACATAGAATTAATAGTAAATGTGAGCAAAAGCAGTACGTTTTAGCCACCAAAAATCTACCAGGTTCCCATACTCATGAAAACATTGCAACTGCATTAACTTCTATATTCCAAGAATGGTCAATAGAGAGCGATCGTGTGCATGCAGTTGTTGCATAACAATGGCCGTAATATTATTAAAACTGTTCGCGCTCTCAAAATGACTTCTGTTGTTTGCGCGAATCATACTTTAGCACTTGTAGTTAATGAAACACTTCTTAGCCAGAAGTCTGTTTCAGATATATTGTATGTGCAATTGCGCGCCGAATATGTTTACATTTTAATCATTCGTCTCAAACCTGTGACAGACTTAAGGAAATCCAGAAGCAACATAATTTACCCGAAAACAAACTTATAGACGTTATCACCCGATAAAACTCTGCGTTCTATATGCTACAACGACTTCTTCAACAAAACAATGCAGTTGTTGCATACGCCTCGGACTATAGATAGATAGACATGAGTGACATGAATGACAATGACATGAATAACTGTGAATTATAACATACCATTCCTCAATAACCATCTGCGAACTCTAATTCAGCGTGTTCTAAAGCTTCTTAACCCATGTGAAAAATTAAGAAATGACTTTTCCTCTGATTCTTCTTGGCTTTCCATGGTGCCTCCCAGTGTAACGGGTCTCATGGTATTTTTGCGTAACCTCAACGATTTAATAGAAAATTTACAGAATCGCTTCAACTTCAAGCAGTGGAAGACAGACATTATTTGCATGATTGCTCAGGTTTTAGATCCTCGTTCCAAATTTGCATGCACTACAGTAGCTGAGTTTGTAAAAAACTGAGATAATCACTATGTCTGCATCACCTAATGTTAGTTCTTCACGTATATAACTCATGGTGATGAAGCAACTGCTTTTGTTTCACGAGAAGTTCAAGAACCTTCGAAAACGAAACCGAAGGTTGACTTATGGAGCTACTTCGATGAAGTTGTTACGTCTTCACAATCAGATGTGCTTCCACCTATCAAAAGTAGCCAGGGAAGTTGTCAAAAAGAATTAGACACCTATTCAAAGGAGCCACGAGTCAGTCGCCACACGAACCCTCTTGATTGGTGGCACCATAATGGCAAATGATTCCCGAAACTATTAGTACTTGTTCGCAAATATCTCACCACACCACCAACAAGCTTACGAAGTGAATGGGTGTTTAATTCTGCGAAAATGTAATTACCCACGCACATAATCGTTTAACTCCTGATGTTGCTGAACGACTACAGTAATTTTCTTACACGATAATTTTCTTGCCTTAATTTCAATTATTAGGTTTTGTCTTTACAGTAATTATTCCTGTTATTTTTTGTAAGTATATTACTTATTAGTATCACTATACCAAGTTGGATTGGTTTGTAATTATTCTTTGAAATAAAAAAAAATACATTTTAAGTTTCATTTCCTAAATCACGTTATTTATCCTAATTATTAAATATTCGATATTCGGTTAAAAACATACCAAAAACTATTCGGCCGGATACCGAATACCAAATACCGAATATTGGTACATCCCTAATTTATATATACAAGTGTGTGTGTGTGTATATATATATATAATAATAAACAGGAACACCAGAGAAAATACAAACATCCTTCAAGGTTTAATAGTACCAACGTTTCGGAATGCACTAATTCCACCTTCAGGGCTTAAATAGACTAATAAGCCCTACAACTAGAGACTTAATTACAGTCCCCAAAGATATCCTGTATTTTACTTTACCCTATATGGGAACCTCAAGTTTTAACATTAGAAACAAACTTTTAAAATTGCTCAAGGAATTCTACCCACAACTATGTATAAAAATTATATTCACCCCGTCTAAATCGATTTACCATTTTTTAAATACAAGGATGTTTTATTCCTACACTTCTTAAGTCATCCATAGTTTATCAATACAAGTGTGACCACTGTATGGGGTCATATATAGGAAAAACTAAAAGACATTTAAAATCTCGTATTTACGAACATCTCGGTAAATCGGTCCGTACAAATTTACCCCTTGGCAAACCACCTAATTCTCTCATACGTAATCACTCGCACAACAATAACCACCCAATTTCACAGTCTAATTTCGCCGTACTTGCTGCCGGAAGCTCTGACCTTAAGCTTAAAATTATGGAATCTTTGTTTATTTATAAACTAAAACCAGACCTAAATTCTGACGAATCATCGATAGATCTGCTATGTTTTGGTTAAGGTACTAGTTTATTTCATTTACGTTTCAGTTTTAATGCTTTTACTTTTTTATAATTTTAACTTTTTTAACTTTACATTTATTTACCTTTTAGTTTCAATGTTTTACATTTTCTTAGCCACTTTTTATAATTTTTTAAGTTTATTTTAAATTGTTATTAAGCAATTTGTATTTTGTATGTGATTTGGAATTTTATTGTTTTAGCCCTGAAGATGGAATTAGTGCATTCCGAAACGTTGGTACTATAAACCTTGAAGGATGTTTGTATTTTCTCTGGTGTTCCTGTTTATTATTAAACTGCGTTTTCCGCGCCACCAATCAATAGCCGATATATATATATATATGTATATGTATATGTATATATATATATATATATATATTATATAATATATATTATATATATATATATATATATATATATATATATAATTCGCTCCAGAAATCTTCTTTCCATGATCAAAGAGGGCTAATAAAAAAACAACATTGTTGAGGCCAACATTATTATTTATTTTTGGGAGACAAGTTCTTCCTATCTTCAGTGAAAATAAAATAGTTGGAAAAAAAAAATAAAAAATGGCTGTTATTTTAACATTCTGTTACTGGCAACTTTGTTGCCAACCTTCGCTGTTGAATCCACGGGGAGCAATTTAGCATTACCCTCCATTAGGCAGAGATTCAACAGTACTTTTAACATTGTCTCTGTTTCCTTAATTCATTCCTGTTGTCAGATTATCAGGGAAATGTCTGCGTTTCTTCTCTTTACTGTTTTGGGTGATAAAACAATTCTTGATAATATGCAAGTTTGACGCTAGTTTTAAGTTTACAGGTACAATTATTTTTTACTGTTACTGAATGTTTGTTCAGCGCAATATCTGTACCCATTAACGTTCATTGTCCATTTTTGGGACACATTTTAACAATACAATTTAGGTTAGAACTTAAAAGTGAAATTTTTAAATATTTATTTTTAATTTTTATTTTTTAATTAACATTTTTTGTGTATCAGATAACTATTTCATGTTTAGTTAAAGTTTCCGAAGCTAAATAGATCAAGAAATATCAGAAAATAAAAAAAGGAGTTTTGGTCTATCATAGGTTAAATAACTAGAAAGAGAAAAGTCAGTAAAGTAGGGAACTTGGAGCTAGTGGGGCTCGACCTCGCGTTGGGTGGTTTCAAAGTCAACGGTCCAACAGTTTACGCCATCCAGAACATCTTTACCATCCTTTACTGTTACTGTTGAAATATGTCAAGTACCGTCATTTTAACGTGTCAATTTCTTCCCAATATAGCCGACATTGTAGATTTAACAACATTAATATAACGTAATCTCGAAGGAAGCCTACGAGTCTTATTTTATTTAAACAGTTACCTGTTCGCTATAAAATATAAAAATTATGGTTTATATGTGGGCAGAAATTGGGTAGATAGATAGAGATAGATTGGGTGTACACTGAGAAAAATAGTTACAACAACCAACATCCAGGTTTAAATATTTTCTAACCAATCCAAATGGTTGTCCATCCATGTTACGATTGAATTAACTATTTAAGTTGTTACCAGAAACTAAAATATGGCCAGGGTAAACAGGGTATGAACGGATTAACCATGAATAAATTAACCATGATTTGAATAGTTTTCAAATCATGAAGATTCTGTTAGTTTAACAAAGTATTTTTCGACGTGTAAGATCATTGGGGGAACCTTTACTTGTAGATAATATTCTATTCTACTCATAAATCCATTAATCCATTAAGACAGGTTCCAAAACTGTACTTTTATTATAGTTTTAAAATTGGAGGAGTTAGCGGACGCATTTATCATAGAAAACGGGATGCATGAGTCTCGAGCTCATCCACTGAGATATGGCAAATAAAATTCTACTCAAAACTTGTTTTCGAACATTCAAATGTAATTATAAAACCGTGGTTTTCCTTCCGCCCGAATTGTTCATTTTGACGAAGCTCAAGCTTGCTACTCCACCTTAGACCTACAGTTTAACGTGGAATCCGAACCACGCCCCACCAGCAACCCAGCATCTTAACCACTAGATTACCCAGGGTACCCATTTATCTACCAACCACTTTCTTTATTGTGTGGAAGGATGAACAGCTGAGGATTCGTAGTCAGCGACGCTAACCATTACACCACCGAGGATCGTATATATATATACAGAGCTGGGCAATAAATACATTGAATGTATTTAAATACTAAATACTAAATACATGGGAGAAATGTATTTAAATACTAAATACTAAATACATTTTATGAATGTATTTAGATACTAAATACAAAATACATCAATTGTATTTAAATACATTTGTAAATACATTTTAAATTGTTATCTGCAGATATATCACTGTTTGATTCACCGGATTTGCTTGTTGAAGCCATGACACGCACACGATAAAGAAATCAACCGCTTTCGACTAAGAGTGGCACACAACTGATTGAACTGACACGTTGAAACATGAACCATGCTGTACTACACTGTCGACGCGTCGTACTGTGCTAGTACAGAACGTGTATTAAACCAGTAAAAGTATTTACATTTTTATATTTTGAGTATTTAAATACATTGTATTTAAATAATCATTAAAGTATTTAAATAATATATTTAAATACATGAAAAACAATGTATTTATAAATACAGTTCTAAATACACAAATGTATTTAAATACGTATTTAAATACAAATGTATTTAAATACTGCCCAGCTCTGTGTGTGTATATATATATATATATATATATATATATATATATATATATGGGAATGAACTCAGAATGGTCCCCTGAGTTTTTTATGATACACACAGACAGTGCATGGAACAAGGAACTCTTCTGGGATAATTAAATCCACTATAGTCCGAATAAGTAATGGTAAATGACAAATACCATAGTTTTTCTTTTTCATGATGCTAGCCCGACGCGGGCAACGGGTCACTCGCAAAGAGGTCCCATAAATATAGCTTCCCTCACCAGCTATCTGCAAAGCAGACAGGATCCAGCTTTGGGACATGGATCTAGGGTTTAAAGCAGCCTAGCCCTGCTACATTTAGAACCTCAATATAAGCAAAAGACTCGCTGCCTTCACGTCAGATTGAATACATAAAAGAAAAAGGGGTAACTATTATATTTTTAGCCAAAACCAAAACTTAAACCTCAACTGGTAGAATTGAGCGTCCACTTTTCAAGGCACATAACATGTCCGTTTCAAGATGTATTCAATCTGACGTGAAGGCAGCGAGTCTTTTGCTTATATTGAGGTTCTAAATGTAGCAGGGCTAGGCTGCTTTAAACCCTAGATCCATGTCCCAAAGCTGGATCCTGTCTGCTTTGCAGATAGCTGGTGAGGGAAGCTATATTTATGGGACCTCTTTGCGAGTGACCCGTTGCCCGCATCGGGCTAGCATCATGAAAAAGAAAAACTATGGTATTTGTCATTTACCATTACTTATTCGGACTATAGTGGATTTAATTATCCCAGAAGAGTTCCTTGTTCCATGCACTGTCTGTGTGTATCATATATATATATATATATATATATATATATATATATATATATATATATATATATATATATATATATAATTTTTTCTTCTTGTTTAACCCAAAAATATCAAATAACAAGAAATTCCATGGATTATAAACTCCCAGTTAGGTTCACCTTCAATATGTCAAAGCTTCTTGGAAGCCTCCCCAAATCTTCAATGAAAAATTCTGTCGACCTTGTTGAAAAAGGACATTCGATTGACCGAAAAAAAACTTCTCGTGTTTCGGCATCGTTTGATGGAAATACTTTCTTCACCAAAAAACTTGTTGATATCTTTTCAGAACTTTTAAATGATAATCTTTTTATTTCTTACCTTCACTTATCTTACCTTTCTTTTCTTTCTTTCAAATTATCTTCTTTTTTCTTTATCAGTCATTTTATTCGTAGGAATAAGTTTTGTTATCGGAAATGAAGAAGAATGAATATCAGGTGTCCCCTCTCTCGAGTTCTTAATAATTATACTTTAAAAATAAACTACTTGCCCGATATATTTTGGCATCGACATATCGACAATGGATTTTAGCGTTACTCCCCCCCCCCCCCCACCTCCAGGATTCAGACACAGTTTTGTTTATTGAGTATTCATTTTTAAATGTCTACAGGTGTATATATATATATATATATATATATAATACCCAACGTTAAAAGAATTAAAACGCTAAAAACGGCAAAGCTTTTCGAGAGCGACTCTTCTCATGAGTCAGTTTAGTCGCCTCACTGATGAGAGGAGTCGCTCTACAGCTCCACAGTTTTAAGCGTTTTAATTTCATTCTTGCATTCATTTTTACACAGCTATTGTGTTATCCAACAATTGTGTGTGTGTGTGTATATATATATATATATATATATATATATATATATATATATATATATACAGTAACCCCTCGTTAATTCGACAGATTTGGGGCTCTACCCTTGTCGAAATACTGAGAAAGTACGAATTACTACGAATTTGAATTTTTTAACCCAATTCGACTTCACTCTGATGCTAATTCGAACTTTGTACGAACCTTCCTTTTACGCAAGTTAAACGGCATTTGCCATTTCTCGGACCACTCCTATCCTACGTAGGTCCGCACGCAGTTGCTCCATCGCTTCGGGCGTCCCAACATTGGGCCCAAGCTTGGTGTCATCAGCGAATTTGTCCATCCTACTGACGATGCCAGCGTCGATATCATTTATGTAAATGATAAACAACAGTGGCCCCAAAACGGAACCCTGAGGAAACCCGCCAGTGACCGAGGCCCAACCCGAACTAGCCCCTTTAATTACAACCCTCTGCCGCCTATTCTTCAGCCAGTTTCCAATCCAGCTACCTACTTCCCCATCGATACCCAGCGCGCGCACTTTGGCCATTAGCCGGTGGTGAGGTATCTTATCAAAGGCTTTCTGAAAGTCGAGATAAAGTATATCAATCGCCCTACTCTTATCATACTCACTCCAGATGACGTGGAAAAACTCGAGCAGGTTGATGAGACACGACCTATGCCGTCTAAACCCATGTTGGGAGTCCCCAAGCAGCTTGTAGGAATCCAAATGGTCAACGATCCTATCCACTATTATCCCCTCTAATACGTTACCTACAACCGAAGTGAGACTAATGGGACGATATTTCCCTAGACTTTCGTGATCCCCTTTCTTAAAGATGGGGTTCACGTTGGCTTCCCTCCAGTGACCAGGCACCTGGCCCGTCTCCAACGATTTGTTGAAGACTGTAGACAGGTGGAGAGCCACCTGGTCGCGCACCTCCCGCAAGACTCTGGGAAGGAAATGGTCTGGCCCAGGAGCCTTAAACGCGCTCAGTTTGTCTATTCTATCGGCAACGTCTGTCGCGGTACACCGAACACTATCCAGGCCAGCACCGTCGTGCCTGACGTCTGGCTCGGGGATGACGCGGGTGTCCTTCCTGGTGAACACTCCCGGGAGAGAGAGAGAGAGAGAGAGAGAGAGAGTTTATAACACAGAAAGGTATACTGTATATTTCATTATTCAACACATATATGATACATGCTTTTAGCAAGCGGGCGCCCTTTACAGGCTGCATTCTACCATTTAGATATGATTATAAAATTTTATATAAAAACTTAAAACTAACACAAACTTACACACAAAAATATAGGAATTTTCTATGTTAAAATTTCATACATAAATCTGAACAGGATTTTTATTTTAATAAGTTAATGCGGATTAAGATAATTGACGTTCTTGTACTGTATATGTTTAAACTTGACCTTTGATCATTTCTATATAAGGATATTAAATGCTATTATAAAAGTTCGAAATCCGCGTATCTGTGCAACTCGCATTTATCCTATTACGATAACAGACAGAGAAGAAAAGGAAAAAAAAATAACTCTTAAAATATTAACTCGTACTGTACATACATACATACATAAATATACATACATACAGTACATATACATGCATACATACATACATAAATATACATACATACATACATACATACAGTGCATATACATACATACATACATACATAAATATACATACATACATACATGCATACATACATACATACATACTCATACATAAATATACATACATACATACATACAGTACATATACATACATACATACATACATAAATATACATACATACATACATACAGTACATATACATACATACATACATACATAAATATACATACATACATACATACAGTACATATACATACATACGTACATAAATACACATACATATATATACATACAGTACATATACATGCATACACACATACATACTATACATACATACATGTAACTTGAAACTAAAAATTGGGAAAGGACCATCATTATTTTTATTGTCTAAGATTAAAACACACTCATTAAGTTTGGAATTGATTAAATTTTAATTGCTTTAATACAGTTGAATATGCATTGATTAATTTTAATTCATTTGGTGTAATTCTGTAATTCCACCGTTAAAGAATTCTTGATACAGTGAAGAGTGTAATTTGCCTTTGAAATATATTCACGCTCCATATACAGTTGAATGCAAAAGTTTAGTCACCCCTATACTAAACATTTTGAAATATTTGATATCTGATGCATCCAGAAAGATACAAATGTTGACATAATATGTGTAAAGTTCTTGCCATATATTAAAAAAAAAGAGTTTAAGAGAAAATTGATAATATATAAAGAAAGATATGATGTTCATTTGTCAGGAATGTAACACAAACATTTAATTACTCTTCAAATCGTATATAGAACCTCCTTTTCCTGCGATTACTTCAAATAGACGCTTTCTATTTCCTTGTACCATCTTTTGAGTTCGTTTCTTTGGTAACTATTCTTCTTTCAAACAAACTTCTTTTTTTAATGTGACCGAAAATTTGTTCCTTCGCATTCTGGAAAAGTATGTAGATGCATGTGGATGCATGCGGATGCAGAAATGGCTTCTTCCTTGCAGCCCTCCGTGTAGGCAATTCTTGTGAAGTCTCTGAACTGTTGAGATGTTTACTGAAGTACCTTCTGCTTCAAGTGACGACTGGAGGTTCTCAGCGACGTACCGGGCAATCTACTTCGTAACTCTAGGGGATTTTTGGTGGCGTTCCTGATCTAAGTAAGGCTGCAACATCAACAAAGTGTTTCCATTTTTTCATGACGTTCGGGAATGTAGTGTTCGAGACGCTACGAAAGTTTCTTGTACTCTTCTCAAGACTTGCGCAGGGCGACATTCTTCTGTTTCAGGTCTTCCGAAAGCTCTCTTGAAGAGCTCATCGTTGCATTCACACTGGATCTGAAAATCAGTTTTCATGCCTAAATATGCAAAACGCCTCCATATTGGATTGTATGTAGTACGTACTTCTATGTCCAAGACATGGCAGTGTATCTGAACAAGTTCTGATGATGACTGCATACTAGAGTGGATCGATTTTACATTTTTTTCGATTTCCATATTCTAATAGAGACAAAAACTTGCGCATGCATGAGAAAATAGCCTCTGCAAAATCTTAGCTTAATAGGTAATCATCTTCTGCCCCCGGCAGAGCGATGAAAATCATATTTTAGTAGTCAAAAACGTATTTTTCTTATAATTTTTAAAATTTTCAATATGCATCAAAATTATTCCTAATAACTATAAAGTCGATGAAAAAGACCTCATATGATCGTTTTTCCAAGCGCGTTGTCCTACATTAATATCTTTTGCCCCCGGCAACAACGTCAAATGTTGAAAAAATAGGTAATTTATATACATATTTTCAGATCGGCTCTTTGTCTTAAATAATGCTTTATATATTTCCCATAGCATTTATATCGTTGCTTAGGCATGAAATAACACACACGCAAAATTTTATGACTCTAGGCTAGGGTTTAAAGGTCATCTCTGGTGAGTGCTGCCAGCAGCAGCTGCCACTGACGTGCCAGTACGCACTGCGCAGTTCCCTCAGTTGCCTTTTGACAGCGTCGAAGGCAGGTGTGTATTTTGCAGCTGGCTCCTCGAGTCCTCAGTGTGTGTGTGTGTGTGTGTGTGTGTGGCTCCTCACCCAGAGTCCTCAGTGTGCTCAATCTCTCTGCTCATATCCTTGTTTGTTTTTCTCATAACTCTGTTTTTTTCGATTTTATTGCGTAACAGAACAATACATTATTCTTTAATCTTTACAGGATGGCTACCGCTACAACTAGAAGATCGGTTACGTGTCCAATATTTGGTGCTGGGAAAGATTTGAATTTGCGATGTTTTCCCACATGTGAAGATGTGATGCAATACTACCATCATGTGAGAACTGAGTTGAGATCATCAAAGAAGGAACCTCCATTCAAAGACATCGCCGCTGTGGTCACGGAGAGACTGGAATACTTGTGGAAATTAGCTTCCATTCCAACAGTTTCGACAGCACGGATAAATCAAATGTTGAAAAGTTATCGTGATAAAATGGCTAACATCATCAAATCACTGAACGCAAAAAAGAAGAACGAATCGTTACAGAAAAATCTTGAGGCCTTCAAGAAATCAACTAAGACCACCTTATTTGACATATCGGCTTGTAAATGCCCTGATTTGACAAAATGCAGCTGCCCTCGTGAACGACGAGTACCACTGAAAGAGCAACAGTTTTTACTCGACCAAAGAAGTGATCGCAAAATGGCAATCGGAACTTTGGATGTTGAAACAACAAATAAAAACGAGATGACTCTTGCAAGAAGATTGGCGATATTGAAACAAGAAGGAATAGCAGAACATCAAGAGCCGTCGACTAGTAAACGACAAGAAACTTCTCAAGAACAACCTTCTTCGTCAGCCTCTAGTGAAACCGAGGATACATCTATAGAATCATCGTCATCGTATGAACTAACACCGAGAGATAAACATGACATGAAGGAAAAAACACGAATGAAACTCTAGGTACTTGCTGAAGCTTGTGATCGTACGGGCGTCTCAGACAGAGCTGCTTCATTTATTGCTTCTTCGTTGTTAGAGGATGTTGGCTGGATACGCTACCATTACAGGGCATTTTCTTTGACGGACGTAAAGATAAAACAATGACACAAGAAGAAATAGACAATGTGAAGCACAGAAGGACTGTGGTAGAAGAGCATATAGTTTTAGTTCAAGAACCAGAATCCCAGTACATGGGGCATTTCACTCCTGCATCAGGTTCTGCCACTGCAATAACATCAGGTATCATCAACTTTCTAGAGACTAACAATATTAGCACGGACGACATTGTGGCTATCGGCTGTGATGGTACCGCAGTGAACACGGGTCGAAAGGGTGGAGCCATTCGTATGATTGAAATGAAACTACAAAGGCCAGTTCAGTGGATCATATGCCTATTACACGGTAATGAATTATCACTGCGACACCTCATTCAAGACTTGGACGGCAAAACAACTGGGCCAATGGGCTTTACTGGACCAGTTGGAAAACAACTGAACGACTGCGAAAACTTCCAATTACAGAATTCGATGCCATTCCATCTCCTGACATTGACATAGATGATGCCGAGTTGAGCACTGACCAAAAATATTTGTTAGGCATCTACAGAGCAGTGTCGAGCGGTAGCTGCTCTTCAGCTCTCGCGGCTCGAAATCCAGGTAAGATGGCGCATTCCAGGTGGCTGACAACAGCAAATAGATTTCTGCGCCTCTATGTTTCAACCAGTGAACCCTCCAGCACCTTCAACGAAATTGTGCGATTCATTATGACAGTTTACGCACCAATTTGGTTTAAGATAAAGAAAAACTCCAGTTTCAATGAGGGCGCAAAACATTTTTTCGAAATGATGCGTCTCTCTCAGACCATGCCTCAAAGATCTAAGACAATCGCCAACAAAGTCCTCCGTAGAAATTCTTTCTTTGCTCACCCAGAAAATATTTTGATCTCCATGCTACATGCCGATGAGCAACACATAAGAGAATTGGGATGGAGAAGAATATTAAAAGTACGATCAAAACAATCACCAGCGGGGAAATTCGAGCCTTCGCCATGCCTGAGCTGCTCTACGATAGTCAAAACTATTACGAAATGATCAACTGGCAAACGGCTGAGGTGACCGAACCCCCCGTTACAAAAACAATACCTGATACCCGAATAAAAGAGTTTGTTGAGACGGGAGACCAGCCTGATGGACTGATCCCACTATTCCCTTGTCATACTCAAGCGGTCGAGAGACTCATCAAATTAGTAACCGAAGCCTCTGCCAGTGTAAGTGGAATAGAAGAGAGGGACGGATTCATCCGCTCCCGTCTTCACTCCCGAACAAAAATTCCACGATTTGATTCTAAGAAAGATTACCGTATGTAAATCGACATGCAGCCAAAGGAAGGGTGGTTGGGGCTGGATAGGGTGGAACTCGACGTACAGCCACCTCCTCGTGGTGAGTTCTGGGTTGCTAATTTTATAAAATTAGCAAGCGAGGAGCTGTACTTAGTACTTATCGTACTTATAACATCGCATTAACGTAATTATAATCCACATTTAGACTTTTCTCGGGGACAGAAGATATTACTCTAGAGTCATAAAATTTTGCGTGTGTGTTATTTCATGCCTAAGCAACGATATAAATGCTATGGGAAATATATAAATGCATTATTTAAGACAAAGAGCCGATCTGAAAATATGTATATAAATTACCTATTTTTTCAACATTTGACGTTGTTGCCGGGGGCAAAAGATATTAACGTAGGACAACGCGCTTGGAAAAGCGATCATATGAGGTCTTTCTCATCGACTTTATAGTTATTAGGAATAATTTTGATGCATATTGAAATATTTATAAGAATACGTTTTTGACTACTAAAATATGATTTTCATCGCTCTGCCGGGGGCAGAGGCTATTTTCTCATGCATGCGCAAGTTTTTGTCTCTATTAGAATATGGAAATCGAAAAAAATGTAAAATCGATCCACCCTACCGGTGCATACCCATGTGATGTATTCGTGCATAATGGAAATTCTCCGAGTTACTAATTTGAAGGGTTCGAAAGTGTTTGATTACAATTTTCAGAAACAAACATAATTATCTATTTTTACATGGCGTCCATTTATCTTTACTCACTAATTTTTATGAAACTATACCAACCGCTTCATACGTATTGCGTTGAACATTTATACTTCTCAGATGCATCACAATTCAAACATTTTTTTTAAGAATTTAGTAAGAGTGCTCAAACATTTGCATGCAACTGTAGAGAAGGTTGACAAAAGTAGACATTGTCGTTTTTCCCATTGATTCTGATTTGATAATAAAATTTACTAAATAATAAAAGATTTATTGAATTAATAATAATAATAATAATAATAACAATAATAATAATAATAATAATAATAATAATAATATATTTAGAATTGTGTTCCTTTTTCCTTTTCATTACGTAAAGCTGACACGCGTTCTGGCATTCCATTCATGAGTTTTGTCACTTATTTTTGAGGACAATCAGCGTGGTATCTATTTTTACTTCTGGCAATTCTCTGCGTCCTGTTCGATGTTGGTTCTGTATTTGATTTTTCCATAACATTTTCAATTGTTTGTAGCCTCCTCTTCAACATTAAACTATTCAACCGCTTTTCCCAAACCAATTTACGAATAAGGTGAAACTACACTTAAGAACATTACTTTACATGCAATTAATAATAATATATATATATATATATATATATATATATACTTTGGACCAAGGGTTTTTGTGGACTAATTATACATGAAATCTCTCAAATTTCTCCTTCCTTTCGAATATGTGCTAGAGGACAATACGTCTTGGAGGGTAATTACCATACTTCTATTCACAAAGTTTTCCGCTCAAAATTAGAGTTTTGGGCACAATGGGAATGAAACGAGATCCATTTTGACAAAATTTTCCTTAAAGTTGATTCGGAAGAAGAGATCGGTTCAATACGCCTCTTGTGTTCGGGGACCAGACTCTGATTTCATCCCATTTCAAGAACCTGTTCCGACTAACTTCCAACCATTGTTACGAACAAGTTTGCGGAAACAAAATCCAAATTCCACCACACACACACACACACACACACACACACACACACACACATATATATATATATATATATATATATATATATATATATATATATATATATATATATATATGTATGTATGTGTGTGTGTGTGTGTGTGTCGCTCATAAGTATTCATATAGAGAAATATTTCAGTTATATTCGTTAACTTTTGTACCAAACATAAGATAGTTATGAAAAGTTTACGTTCGTTTGGAAATTTTAACAAATAATAATAATAATAAAAGAAAATAGTTTACTCCAACATACATTTCGTACATTTATTTACATCATTATTTAATACTTTGTGTTTCCAGCTTAGGCTTGTGAAATTTTAAATTTGTATCAGTAGTTGGCTATTTATTGATTAGAGACTGTTGGCAATTCTAAATTCTTGAATTTTCTCTGTAAATCTTCATGGAAGACGGATGACTGTACGAGCCATTAGTAAGCAATAGGTCATCGTGGTAAAGAGCTGTCTACAGATCTTAACGGCACTGTCACTGCTGCACACGAGTCTGTAAAGATGTATAGGCAGAAAGGAGAAGAACTTCGAATTCCATTTACGAAGTTTGCTGCATTTTTAAAGAAATGGAAAGGATTTGGAACAATCAAAACTCTTCCAAGGTGTGGACGACTTTGCAAAATTTCAGAACGCACAACTAGACAGATTGAAAGAATGGCTGCGAGTAACTGCAGGAGGTATTTGTCAAACATTAAGACTGTCTAAGATCGATGTCCATCTCCCTGTTGTACATCGTACACTGAGAAAAAAATGGTCTGCACGGAAGAGATGCACCAAGAAAACCTCTACTACGAAAAGCACACACAGAAGCTCGTTTATAGTACGCCAAGGATCATCAAAGTGATGGATTTCCATTCTGGGATAAAGTTCTCTGGACAGACGAAACCAAACTTGAAGCATTCGGGAAAAACGAGCAACGGCATGTTTGACGAAAATCAAATACTGCATCAAGGAAAAAAATATCCTTCCTACGGTTAAACATGGTGGTGGTGGTTTGCTTCTTTGCGGATGCTTTGGTGCTTCTGGTCCATGAAAACTTGTGATCATTAATGGAGTCTTGAATTCAAAGAAATGTCAGGAAAATTTATAAAAAAAATGTATTGCCTTCAGTTCGAGAGTTGCAAATGGGTCGCAATTAGGTACTGCAACAAGATAATGATCCAAAACATAAAAGTAAGATTACCATGAAATGGCTTCAACAAAAGAATTTCAAGTTTCTCGAGTGGCTCAGTCAAAGCCCAGATCTCAATTTAATTGAGAATTTATGGTTTGATTTGAAAAATGCTGTCATAAAAGAGAAACTGTTCGAATCTGAATGAATTGCAACAATTTTCTTTAGAAGAATAGGCTAAAATTTCTACTGAGAGATGTCAAAACCTTTTAGAAAAATACTCAAAACGAATCATTGAAGTCATTCAAGGAAAAGATGAACACAAAGTATTAAATAATTTTGTAAGCAAATGTATGGAAATTTTTGCATTTTAACTTTTTTATTTTCCTCAAATTCCTTGACGTTTTATATTATATATGTTTCACATTATATATTATACTATCCTATGCATGGTACAAAGAATAAAGATAACCGAAATTTTTCTCTATACGAATACTTATGAACGTCATTGTTTGTACCGTATATATAATGTAAAAATTAATAATTTTAACATTCACTTTTGCATATAAAGTCCAAACTCGTGTGACACTCTAACTATATATAAATGCAAGTTTCGAAAATTTTTAAATTTTTTTTCTATTTTATTTTTGCTAAGTTGATGAAATATTTCTTTTTTTAAATTACCTAATCATTTTTTTCGATAAAGCTTAATCATGTAATCGTGTTAAATTTTGCAATGTTAATTTTTTTATGCATTCTCTCTTAGTTGTAAAAGATGAAATCCTAACTTGCCAAAACTCTAAATTAACACTTAATTTAAAATTTTAAGCATTTAATTTTAGCTCATATGTATGTTTAATTTTAATTCATAATAAAATGCATATTTCAACTTCCATTTTTAGTTAACTCGGCATGATAACATCAGATTTGTCAATATACTGTTTAAGAGAAAAATGTGCCTTCATCTTCAAATATCTTGCTTGTCTGTCAATATGCTGTTATAGCCAAAATTTACCTTTATATTCATATATTTTGCAAAAGAATTCAGCCGATTGAGAATTAAATACTAATGATATCACCAAATTATTTATATATAAACTCTTGTCATCTTTCAAATTATTATCCTGATTATTCTGATCCGACCGAGAGGCTGAAGCATTACCTGTAATATTTTATAAGCAGTAAAATATAGTAAGAGGATATCTTTGTCTTCCCCTTTGAGCCCTACCTTCTCCAGAGAGCTTAGTTTTAAAATAGAATAACTTCTCCGATACGCTACAAGAAGAATCGGGAACCGCCAGATAATTTAATATGTTTTCACATAACCCTCCGATCCGCTGCAAGAAATCGGAGTGTAGTATCAAAGAACTATTCCGAATCCCTACACGGTCCAGTTACCCCAGAGTGAGAAATCCGTTGCTGCCCCCTAACCAGAACCCCCGTCAACTCCGAACCACCCAAGGCCATAAAGGAAGGGTTAACATATATATATATATATATATATATATATATATATATATATATATATATATAAGAGAGAGAGAGAGTTACAGAAAGTTACAAGGATAAGAGGAAGCCTCAGAGACCTTTCGGTCCACTCAGGGAGGTTCCTGTTATTAAACATGTGCATTTTTTAATTATTCTAGCAGTAGTAGAAAACTGGATCGAAAATCATGACTCTCTCCCCATCCTCCGCTCTGTCCCCGCCAAAAAGTGGGACGGGAAAAGGTTGAAGAAAATATATTGTCCCTGGAAAATTAGCCAAGGAAATTTTACAGGAAAGAAGAGAATAGTTAAACTAGTTTTACAATTACGCTAAAACTAACAAAATATTACATTTGTGCTGATCGTACATCAACTACTTGCTGTCATCACAAAAACCTATAACATGTAGTATTGATTTTATACAAAATATTTACAGCCCTATTTACTGAAATATCGCTCCAACAAAGACCCCACGGTCCAGTCCAGGCTACTCCAAAAACGATTGGAAAGAGGAAAAGGTCAAACTCTCCATGTCACCACGGTGTAAACATGGGTGTAGACTACACCCATGTGCGTGCAAAGCCATCACGCAGAAATAGAAGTAAGGCTCCTCTCCCTTTTATTTGGGCGGGCCACTGCCGGCAAAGTGAATGAAAACAGGAACTGGAAAAGGAAATCAGGTTTTTCACATCATGCCCTCACCCGTCACGTGCACCCAGCCACCCAAGAGAAAGACGAGAAAAGAAGGATTAATGACAGCAGAAATGTAATTCTACCTCACCTAATCCATGCCATGCATTTTTTAGTTTTTTATTCATTAGGAAATTTTGTATTTCTACAAAATACTTATCTATTCTAATTTTAGATATATTAACAAGGCAGGCATGTGTGTATTTGGCTGTCTGTCATATGTATGTGTCTGCCAACTCTACATGTCTCCGAGTTTCAGCTTGGGTCTCCCGCCGTGAAAGGTGTTTATGCGGCTTGTGATATAGTGAATCGTTCATACTTCACGGTGTTGTGCCACCACGAGAGTAGAGGAAATCTATTTCCGGAGAGGAATATCAGTGGAAGGTCCCTGTATCTATCCCTGTGTTTTTGTCCCTTATGGAGAATGAAAGTTTCTCGTGGATGATCACCCGTTGTTGCTTCGGCGAAATTAAGTGTCTTCCACTTAGAGGTGTTTATGAAGCAAGTGATCAAAAAAATAGTTGTTCGATCGTTGACCATGCTATGTGGGGCACAATCAACCGGAGACGTCTCTCTAAAGTTGGGGAAGGATTAAATCTAGGGGTAAATGTTTAAACAAACTCCTGCACGGTTACGTTATAATAATAGTTTCAAGAAACTTATCTAATCGATTCTTAAAGTTTATGTGTTGACAGTCTTAAACCCTGAATGTTTTCAATATACTTTGTCCAGCCTATTTTTAAACATATTTACACTTTGGCTTAAAATAACCTCTGAGGGAAGTTCGTTCCAGATATTAATTATTTTATACTTGCAACAGAAGAAATTACCGCAGATGGAGGTACTAAATGTTTTTAGTTCCAACTTAAAGCCATTATTTCTTGTCGGACTGGTATTAAATGAGAATAATTTCCTGTATTCTACCCTGTCTATTCCACTAAGCTTCTTGAAAACTTAAATAAGCTGACCTCGCCAACTTCCTGGTCTCTGAGGTAAACAGATTTAAGCCCTCTAATCTACGTTGGTAGTTTTGAAGTCCCGATGAAGGGATCAATTTTGTGGCCGTTGCTCGTTTGTACCCTTTCCAACCTTTCTATATCTTTCCTAAGGGACGGAGATCAAAGCTGCACACAATACTCGAGTTGAAGTTTAATTAGTGAACTGTAAAGAGACATTACATTCATCTTGTTTCTAAATTGGAACTGTCTTTTAATATAACCTAGTATTCTTGAGGCCCTCTTTTCGACGTCTACACAGTGTTTTTAACGATTTGAGATCATTACTGATAAAACTCCTAAGTCTTTCTCAAAATCAGTCTCAGTCAAGTTCATCTCCAAGAAAGAATAATTGGTCTTCGGGTTCTTGTACGTAACCTATGTGTATTATTTTAAATTTATCCAATTCGAATGGTATCTGCCAAGTAACAACCATTCGCCCACTTTACCCTCATTCACCATCATTCCCATCCGATTCCTCGACCAAGAATGTGAGGGTGAGAAAATGAAAATCTCAAACGAGGCATTTTAAAATCGGTCTGTTCCCAATTCATGTCATTCACATTCTCATCCACGACCTTTCCCACTTTGGTTTGGGTTAGGTTATGAGTGGTTAAGATACGATAAGTTAGGTTCTGATTGGTTAGGCTAATGTTAGTTTAGGTTTTGATTGGTTAAAATAAGTTAGGTTAGGAAATATTAAACATTCCCACTCAGCGTCGTTTCCTTCCAGTGGAAATGTAGTGACACTGTTTCCCCAAGTCAAGAAAATCTTTTCTCAAATTTGAATTTTTTTTCACTTTTGTACATTCTCACATTCTCACTGTAGCCCACGAATACGAATGG
>JAJOZX010007244.1:117500-122500 GCA_023014485.1 Bathynomus jamesi | reverse complement strand
ACTTGGGGATCAAGACAAATCATGGGCTCCACATAAAGTTTGCAGTGTTTGTGTTGAACAACTTAGACTGTGGAGTAAAGGTAAAAAGGATTCTTTACCTTTTGGGATTCCAATGGTCTGGCATGAGCCTAGAAGTCACAGCAATGACTGCTATTTTTGTTCATGTAACGTGCAAGGCTACAATACTAAAAATAAAAAGGAAATTTCTTATCCAAACTTTCAGTCTGCTATAAGACCTGTTGCTCATGGACCTGGTACACCTGTACCTACTAAACCAAATACATTTGATATAACTTCATCTGATTCGGTGTCTGATGACAATGGAAACGATGATATTGATTGTTTTCAAACCGAAACATCTGGTGAACCCCACTTGTTTACAGAAAGTGAACTTTGATTTGGTAAGAGATTTGTGTCTCCCGAAGAATTCTTCAGAGATTCTGGGATCCAGACTTCGTGCAAAGAACTTGCTTTCTCCCGGGACGTCAATTTACTGGTACAGAAATCGAGAAAAAGAATTCATCGAATATTTTTCTCAAGAAAATTCACTGGTATATTGCAACAATGTTTCGGAACTAATACTTAAGCTAGGCGCTGCAGTCTATAACCCAAATGAGTGGAGACTTTTCAATGATTCCTCCAAAAGAAGTATAAAAGGCGTCCTCCTTTACAACGGTAACTTGTATGCATCCGTTCCTGTGGCTCATTCGGTTTACTTGAAGGACACGTACGAAATTCTTGAGCGTCTTCTAGCTAAGGTTAAATACAAAGAACACGGTTGGCTACTTTGCAGAGACTTAAAAGTGATTTGTATGTTGTTAGGTCAACAACCAGGTTATACGGTTTCCATGTTTTTTGTGTGAATGGGATAGCCCAGCAAGAACTCAGCAGTGGATAAAAAAGGAATGGCCACGCAGAGTCAACCTGACACCTGGTTCTAAAAACATTCAACGTGAAAGTTTGGTTGACACGAAGAAAGTCCTTTTACCTCTGCTTCACATAAAATTGGGCTTCATGAAGCAATTTGTTAAGGCCTTGGACGAAGATGGAGATTGTTTTAAGTATCTGTGGTAAATTCCCAACTCTTTCGGAAGCAAAATTGAAAGAAGGAATTTTCGTTGGTCCCCAGATTAGAAAACTGACTTTGGATGAACACTTTGAAAGAACAATGAACAATCTTGAAAAAGAAGCGTGGATTGCTTTTAAGGATGTTATCAGCAAATTTTTGGGGAACAGCAAGGACCCAAATTACCAAAAACATTGTAAACAACATGCTAAATAAGTTCAAAGAGTTGGGTTGTAATACGAGTTTAAAGTTACATTTCTTACATTCACACTTGGATTACTTCCCTGAGAATCTCACAGCACTCAGCGAAGAACAAGAACAGTTTCACCAAGACATCAAAGAAATGGAGAAGAGATATCAGGGAAGGTGGGACATCAGCATGATGGCTGATTACTGCTGGATGTTAAAACGGGATACTCCAGAATTATTACATAAAAGAAAAGGAACAGCGCGTACATTCGAGACTAAAAGGCAGAGATCTCACAAGAAAACTCGGGACAAATGAAGATGAATATGTAATTGACGTTAATAATAATCTTTCTTTTTAAAGTTGTTTGCATTTGTAATTAGTATAACAAAGCGAAATAGGTACCTAATGTAAATTGAAATAAATAATATTTATTTATGTTGTTGTTTTTTCCCTTCCACTTTGCAGAAAATCCTTACGTGATAGAAAAAAATGGACACCTTATTCGAAATCACCGAAGTTGAATTATATAAACTCAGTTATCAGTAAGAAGACAACTCTTACAAAGTTCTCATTCGCAGGCCTGTGTTATTATTAATCAGATTGGACTGCCATGTTTCATATACGTTTGTGTATATAGATAGATAGATAGATAGATAGACAGATAGATAGATAGAGAGGTAGATAAATAGATAGATAGATGAATAGATAGATAGATGGATGGATAGATAGATAGATAAATGGATAAAGAGATAGATAGATATATACAGAGTGGCCCCCAGAGTGACTCGGTATTCAAATAACGTTAATTTAAAAGTGGGTATATTTTGGGGCTTCTCTCTCTCTCTTCTCTCTCTCTCTCTCTCTCTCTCTCTCTCTCTCTCTCTATATATATATATATATATATATATATATATATATATATATATATATATAGTGGATTTAATTATCCCAGAAGAGTTCCTTGTTCCATGCACTGTCTGTGTGTATCATAAAAAACTCAGGGGACCATTCTGAGTTCATTCCCATATATATATATATATATATATATATATATATATATATATATACAGGGTGGCCCAAAAAAAATGGCACCAATTTTCAGAAGTGATATCTCAATAACCATTGAAGCTAGGGACTTAAAAAAACAACCAAATGAAAGATAATTCTTTTCTCTTTAAATACTTATTCAATGGCTTGATGGTTATAAGCCCATATAATGCCCAAAATTGGCTTCCAAATACAATATACAAAAAAAAGTTGCGCATTTACAGTATATTTATTCCTTTTATTTTTTTCTAATTAATTATCTTCTAATTTACGGTCTTTAAACGAAGTTCTGTGGTTTTAAGTTAAACCTAATTTTCAATAAATGGCTCAATCTGCCCTCCATTATGGTCAATCACAGCCAGTAATCTCGCCCTCCATTTTGAAATTGCCTTTGAGATCGTCACTTGTGAGAGATTTTCCCATGCAGCCTGAATTCGTTCACGAAGATGGTTCACATCACGGATTTTCTGACCATGGTAGACTTCTCTCTCTAAGGCAGACCACACAAAGTAGTCAATGGGGTTTAGATCTGGGCTGCATGGTGGCCAATTATTTGGTTCGATAAAACGAGGACAATTATTATTGGGAAATGTTATTGTTTCCTTGGCTGTATGAGATGGGGCTCCATCTTGCATGAACACAAAATCAGTGCTTGTCTCCTTGATCTCTGACAACATTGGAGACAAAATGTCATTACAGTAGTAAATTGAGTTAATTTTAACGCCTCGCTGAATACAAATGATGGATGTTTTGTTCTCAGATGACGCTGCAAGGGAAACCATTATCGAATCTGAAAAGTGTTTTTTTTCACGCAAAAGTCGTTTGGGTCAACATGAGTTTTTGTCGCCACTGCTGCACGAACCCGATCATTTTGGGTATTTCGTGGTGTTTCGACCGTAAATCGTTTCTCATCAGAAAACCAAATTTTTTTCACAGACTCATTTGACCGAAATCTTCGCAATAGATTTTTACATCGATGGAAACGTCTTTCTTTCACAGGTTCCGATAAAGCAGTAACCTTCACCCTCTTAAATGTTTTCAACCCAAGATCTTTTCGAATTATTCGCTGTACTGATGAACGTGAAATCCCGGTTTCTTTCGCAACTTCACGTTCACTTTTACTTGTTCCCGGTTGTTCCTCTTGACTTAAAACCATTTCATTTACTTTTTCAATGTTTTCTGGCGTTCTAATACTTTTTGGTCGACCACTTCCCGGACACCGTTGACTGCTGCCGGTTTCTTTAAGTTTTTGTAAAAAAATGTGCCACAGTTCTTTTTTTCCAATTTCTATTTGGAAATTCGTAAAGGATTCTGTTTAATGAATATCCTTTTTCTTCACGTAGTGCTTGTATAATGTTCTTATCAGATTCTCTCAATCCCATCTTGAGGGGTCTGGAATAGAAAAATTTCATTTAAAATTAGGATCAAGGAATAAATATAAATGCGCAACTTTTTTTGTATATTTTTTTTGGAAGCCAATTTTGGGCATTATATGGGCTTATAACCATCAAGCCATAGAATAAGTATTTAAAGAGAAAAGAATTATCTTTCATTTGGTTGTTTTTATAAGTCCCTAGCTGCAATGGTTATTGAGATATCATTTCTCAAAATTGGTGCCATTTTGTTTGGGCCACCCTGTATATATATATATATATATATATATATATATATATATATATATATATATACGGAAGGAAGGAGCAAATTTGGGGCCTTTAACCTAAACTCCAAGACCATAAATTGGGAAGAAATCAGATCACACATGACCCAAATAGAGTAGAGAACAGCTTTAGAGAATAAAACAACTAAAAACAAGTGAGGAAATGCTAACAACCTTGGAAGAAAAGACGCTGAGAATTTTAGAAAAATATGCTCCGAAAACACAGCCAAAAGGAAAAATGAACTGGCTAGAGAGGCAAAAGAGAAGAGTATTTCGCAAAAGAAAGAGAGTAGCGACAAAGTTAGCAAATTGCGGAGACAACAATGCCAGGAAAGTAATACAAGAAAAACTGGAGAGTATCGATAGGGAAATACAAATTCTGATAAAGGGCCATACAGACAGGGAAGAGGAAAAGGCGGTACAAGCAATAAAAGAAAATCCAAAATACTTCTACAGGTATGCGAAAAGGAAAACAAAAACGCGCGCTACTATCAGGCCCTTAAGGAAAGGGAATAATGAACTAACAGACGATCTAAAATATCTGAAACATTGAGAACCCAGTATGAATCGGTCTTCAGTACCCCAAAAAGTGACAAAGCGATACCTGACATAGATACATTCTTCGAAGAGAAATTGCAGGGAGAATGTATAACAGACTTTGATTTTACCCCAGAAGATGTAGCGGGAGCTATAGGACAAATGAAATCACATTCAGCTGCAGGTCCGGACAAATGGAACGCACTATTAATTAAAAACTGTAAAAATGAAATAGCTACACCCTTATACTAGATATGGAGAAGATCCCTAGACACTGTGGAAATACCATTTGACTAAAGAGCTCTGCATGCCAAAAATTACACAGATAGGAGTATATTTAGAGGTCGCTCACTTTTTGCTACTTTTTGGTATAGCCTTGAAATCTCGTTGTTGTGTAGAGGATCGGTGCTAGTGTTGTAAATTATTACATAAGACTTGTATAAATCGGTTTGTTTGTGCTACGTTTTGCATTTATTGTCATTAATTAAAACTACTCTACT
>JAJOZX010007244.1:85000-115000 GCA_023014485.1 Bathynomus jamesi | reverse complement strand
ATATATATATATATATATATATATATATATATATAAAGTAAATATAAACTGAAACATAAGAGGCATTACTTTCGTACCGACCCTTGTGTGTATATATATATATATTGTGACCAAAATTTTACTCACTATTCTAATAACTTTCCCTTACTTTATTTATTATGATACATTGATAAATAAAATTATAATGACGCATTAACATTACAATAACGAATTAATATCAAATGAACTGAAATTAGAATAAAATTTTAAGTGCTATTTTCTCAAAAATTTCAGGATGAACCATTTTCAAAAAGTCGAAGGTTGTGGTTGGTTGTTAAATTATGTATAGTTGGGTGTATAATGTTTGTTCATTAAGCGTTGGTTTTAAATGATGGCTGTAAAGGGATGCCAGAGTTTTAACGTCTTTTATACGAGAGTCGTTTGTCAGAATTTTAAAATTTAAAATTTCTGAGACTGTGACTAGAATGTTTCTCTGAATGGTTTCGCATGGATGAGAATTCTGGTTGGGAGAGTGGTTGCGCAGTTCTCTGTAATACACTCTTGTGTATGTATATGATTGTCCTACGTAGATGGCCTTGCAGTCAGTACTCGAATACTTATAAACCAGAAAAGACATTAGGTATTTTGGTAATTGTTCGTTATGGCGTAAGAATGTTTGTAAATGAGATTAAATTAACTTAAAGATGCTTTGAAGATACGTTTTGTTAACCCTTTCATGCCGTATGGGCGCAAATGAGACCATCAAATTTTCTGAGATTTCAGTCATTCTGAAGATATAACACAAGTGTTTTTTTGTGGCATGAAAAGTAAACGAAAATCAGGTATGAAAGGGTTAAAAATTGATTTCAGTATCGTAAAAAGTTTTGGCAAAAATGGTTTTAAATCAATACCTAATTTAGATAAAAAATATTAATTTGTACATAATTTCAATTTGTGATATTAACTCGTTACTTTAGTGTTAATTTCCTATTATAATGTTATTTATTAACATACCATAATAGCTTTCTTTTTTATTTTGTTTTAGCTACACTGACGATGGACATCGAGAATTTCCGAAACATTTGTCTCCCTCTTTATATTAAATTGAGATTCCCCAGAAATAAAGGACCTTATATATATATATTTATATTTATATATATATATATATATGAAAATGCAAATGAAAAGGTTTATTGGCAGACTATAGTCCATATGACAAATATTAATGATACAATAACAGTTCACATACTAAGGATAGAAATATATAGAGTAATGTCGAAGTTAAGTGGAGCTACAGACAGACGTTTTCATACCATGAATTCCATAGCTTAGAAGACAAACGGTAGGACTCATGGATAGCTTGGATAATCGGGTTCGTTGATTTTTTAATTCTTTGCATTAGACTGGATTGAGCACGTCTTGTTACCTCCGGAAAGCTCGGGACATTGCGGGTAGCAAATATTTGCGAAGCTGAGTATCTCGGGAGTAATTTATGTAGGAGTCTAAAAGACCTGTTGTACAGCAAATATAGGGTTCTGCCAGAACCTTTTTTATAATTCAACCACAGTTGCTGCTGTATATATTATTGCAGAAAGTACGAAAGAGAGTATCTTTAGCTTCGCTTGTACAGAACCGGAAGTTCCTTATAGTCATATTCGCTTTAACACAAAGGCTTCGAGATTGTTTTCTTATATCTGAGTTATCACTCAAGGAGCTGGTGATAGTTTGACCCAAATACTTAAACTCTTGTACTTCTTCAATTGCTTCACCTCTCATTTTAAACCTAATATCAGCTGGCTGATTAGAGCTTTTAGGATGGAATTGTATAGCCTTAGTTTTTGTAGCATTAAAAAGAATATCATGTTTCTGCGAATACACTTCGCAGACTTTTTGTAGCCGATCCAGACCTTTAACAGAGGGACTTATTAACACCATATTATCGGCATTAACTAAGTTATGTATCGTTGTGTTCTCTATACACCATCCCACTGTTGTCTCATTAAGTGAAGCAATTAATCCGACAATATACACATTAAACAGCATAGGAGAGAGAGCAAGGACCCTTGCCTCACCCCGCAAGAGAAGCCAAAACATTCGGATAGTACATTGCCCCACCTAACAGTAAAAGATTGGTGGGAATACCAAAATTTCAATAAATTTAATATGTACATGGGAACCTTCCTGTCTTCTAGTTTTGCAAATAAAATATTGTGGTTCACCCTATATATGCCTTACTTATGTCTAGAAAACAGCTATAAATAGTCGAATTACTGTCAGTGTATTTAGATATTATTTCTTCAAGTACATAGATACACAGGTCAGTTGAGTGGGACCCTTTAAAACCAAACTGATTAGATGTCCATAGGTAATCATTTAATCGGAGTAACAAGAGTTTTTCTAAAAGTTTCGAGAAGCAGGAAGCGACAGCAGTTGGCCTGTAATTATTGCTGGACAGAATGTTTCCATACTTATTTTTGACCAGGGGTAATATACCGTGTGACCACAAAAATTGTCCCTGTTTTTAATCGCTTATTACTCAGTCATTATTGCAGCTTCACAAATGAAATAAAAAGCTTTCGAAAAAGAATATTTAAAAGTTTTATTTAATTTTTTCGATATCCTGGATACGAAATCAGTACTTATAAAAAAATGACAGTTTTATCCACCACAATCATGGGTTATTTGTCGGACATGCAACTGTTTTCATCGCAGAAGAGATGATCAAACATGGCTCGGTAGTTACCACTCAACGGTCTTTCAGACGACAATACGGTCAGCAAAGGACCATAGATCCTAAAACGATTCGCAGGATTTTCGCAAAATGGAAACATCACGGCTCAATCAAGAACATGCATAAAGGCAACTCTGGGCGCAGCAAAGGTGTGCGAACCGCTGAAAACATTGATTCAGTCGCAAATCAGCTTGAAACGGACAACAAGAAATCTGTGAGACGACTATCAGCTGTGACAGGAATCAAACGGGAGAGCATTCGGAAAATAATCACGTTGGATTTGAGAATGAAGTCATTCAAAATTATGTGTTTGCAACAGCTTAGCGAACAAGACTACCAGCGTCGTTTGATGTTTTGTGAACGCATTGAAACAATAATTGAACAAAACCAGATAAGATTAAGTGACATAATATTCAGTGATGAATGCCACATCTATCTCAATGGGTTCATCAACAGACAGAATTACCGGTGTTGGTCACAAAACAAGCCAAATATACACTTGGAAAAACCTCTGCATTCACCAAAAGTTACTGTCTGGTGTGGTTTGAGTAGCAGCAAGGTTTATGGTCCTTACTTTTTTGAGGACCCAGAGACAAGGAGACCGCTTTCAGTAACTTCAGAAAGATATGTAGAAATGCTGAACACTGTTTTTGAACAAGAAAACTGCAGTAACAAGTGGTTTCAGCAAGACGGAGCAACAGCCCACACAACTAGGCAATCACTGGAATGCTTAACAAGATTTTTTGAACAAAGATTCATTTCTCATCGCTCGCAGTTTCCCTGGCCCGCAAGATCTCCCGATCTATCACCTATGGATTTTTTTCTCTGGGGATTTGTCAAGGACAAAGTATTCAGGCAAGAGCCATCCTCTATCGAAGAATTAAAGCAAGCGGTGGTAGAGAGTGTACAGTCCATTGAATGCAGCGTTTTGGAAAATGTAATAAATAACTTCCTTTCCCGTTGTGTGAAATGTAAGAATGTCCAGGGACGTCACTTTGAACACATGTAGCATAAATTAAAACTTTAAAATGTTCTCTTTCGAATGCTTTTTATTTCATTTGTGAAGCTGCAATAATGACTGAGTAATAAGCGATTAAAAACAGGGACAATTTTTGTGGTCACACGGTATATGCCCTCATGAACTCTGCAGGGATATAGCTATGAGCAAGCATGGCTGATAGGAGCAATGATATATGCAGACATACCACGTCATTGGCATATTTTAAGTGCTTATTCGATAGGTCATCTATCAGTCTTTAACTCTTTAATTAACCTCTTTACTTCAGGAAATGATATCAAAGTATTTTCCCTTGTCCATCCCACAGGCGTTTCGCTGCAATCTATCTTAAGATTATCCCTATTCACACTATTAAGAATGTTTGAATAGTGGTTTTTCCACAGCTTTGCAATTTCATCCTCCCCCGACACCCCATCGATTGTCGGAGGGAGAACATTTTTGACACCCGTTTGATTCTTAACAAATTTCCAAAATTTGTTATTATCGTTATTTATGCGAGCTTCACAAGCTTTTGATACTCGAATAGACTCTTCTTCCTGTTTACATCGCCTTATGGCCGCCTTATACTGACCATACTTCTACACATATTCATGTATACTGGTCCTAATCTCGGTTTACCATGAAAGCACCACAAATCGTAGGTGTTTTTCGATTCCCTCTTCAGGGGAGCAATAAAATCATTCCATCCAGGAATAATCTTAATATGATAGTTGTAAGATTTAATCAGGGGTCTTCCTGCTTCTCTTAATAGGGATACTATCTTCTTATAATACCTATCTATGAGTTTACAGTGAGAATCATTTGAACAAGGATTACTACAGGCAAGATGCAAAATTTCTAAATTATTAAAGAGGTGACCTGTTCTGTCTTTATATTCTATTCTCTGTTGCATATTAACATTAGACCAATCGACGCGATTATTCTTACCTATTGAGTTGTTGTTATGTCGTGTTGCGCATACGTTGGTAAAATTCATTAATAGTTCTAACGGTCTATGATAATCAGAAAGAAGGAAATCATGTAGAATATGAACTCTAACAATTCGAGCCTTTAGATCAGTGGTTCTTAACCTTTTTACTACCATGCCCCCTCTAGGAATTGGTCCTTCCCTCCACGCCCCCTTTCAATCAAAATAACATTCTCAATAACTTCTCAATATTAGCCCATGCTCTCGTTAAGAGAATAACAAATACAATTAGAGAAATTCCTGTTTCTAGGGGGGCGCGCCCCCCCCGGTTAAGAACCACTGCTTTAGATTATTACTAGTGAGACAATGATCAATCCACCTAGTGGTACAACTCATATCACTAACGTATGTGAAATTTTCACTGGTTTATATATATATATATATATATATATATATATATATATATATATATATCATATAAGGTCTTTATGAAGTCCTTCAGCGGTCTAAAAAATTAATTTTATTTCTAGACCAGATACAAGAAAATAGTAAAAACATTTAAAAGTTAATATCTTAATTTTTTTTTATATCGCATAACAATATTACTTCAGGTTTGAAGAAATTTACATTCTTCATTAATATAATGTTCAACTCTTGTTCTTAGAGAACGCAAAACATTCTCCAGATGTTCTTGTGTTTTGCCGTTAATTGCTTTTGTGATTCCGTCATTTACTTTAGCCGTGTCAGTACTCTGACCCTCAATGTTCTTAGCAATGATACTGCGAGCTGCTCGTACCCCCATCCCACCAAAGGGTGTATGGGCTGAGCGAGGTTTCGTGTTAAATAGTGAAACCTACAAAACTGAATTTAAGCTATTTCAGACAGTAAACATAATTAAGGAATACGAAAATGGGGAACAATTAAAAATAGAGCGGAGAATAATGGTGTAAGGCTGCATATATAAAACACAGTTTCGGACACATTAAACAGTTATAGAATGAGATAAGGAAGTGCGAGCGTGAAGGGAAATACGAACGAGGAAAATCACGAAGTATAATTGGTGGACAGATATAATAGGACGATAAGGTTTCAGGAATAGACTCTAGGCGAAATTAAAATAGTCGGGAGAAAATACAAATCAAACAGTTGAAAGCAAACTTAAGTGAGAACAACAAAGGTATTCTGCCTCGGATTAATATAAAAAGAATAATAATTGTATTAATATTAATAATAATAATAGTGTTTATGATAGTATCAGTAATAACGGGAAGGGTAATGGAAAAGATCTCAATCCTACTTGTAGGAAGGAGGACGGAGAGACTAAATTGGATTATAAAGAGGTATACTGGGGAAATATTGAAATCGTGACTGCAAAACAAAGAAAAGGTAAGGTATTAAAAGTGTTTCCGAATTTTATTCTGGGTTTGGTTTTTTGGAGGTTATTCTACCGTTATTCTACCGATGATGTAGGGGAACATAAACTACACTAGGCACCACAGGGGGACATAAATTACACTTGCTCCGGTGGTACGCAAGGTTTTAATGCGCAACCCGAAACAGAAAGAAAAGGGTTAGGTTACAATGATATATGCATTTTCCAATGGGTTGCGTTTCTTTTTAAATACCCTGTATTTCAAAAGTAATAATAGTTGTAGATGAATAACCCGCAACCTTTCTAACGGCGATACGTGGTGCTACGTCGACCTAAAAAGGTCGGGGGACCTCCGCTCTAGGCGTACACTTTTTCCTTATACATAACTCATTTGTTAAAGATTGTATAGTCACTCACATACACACAGAGGGCGACGTAGCGTACAAGAATCATATAAAATCTACGTTTTACCTCAGAGAATATTATTTTTAAATCTTTTCTTTACTTTTTACGAGAAAGTAAACACACACACACACACACACACACACACACACACGTAATGCAAGCTGATCTTTTTTCTTTATATTTTTCATTTATTTATTATTTTTTTTTTTCCCAGCCACTAAGCCAATGGGTTTGTTTATTTTTATTCGAGAAGTTTCTCCCTTTTGTAACAATAGGAAAACTTTTCCAAAAAATAATTTTGTAAATTTAACCACTGTTCACAGTATATATATATATATATATATATATATATATATATATATATATATATATATATATATATATATATATATACTCGCCCCTCCCAGTCTCCTCGTAGATTGTGTTTTTGGGAGATATTTGCTGTGCAAAGCACAGTGGGCGTTATAATATATATATATATATATATATATATATATATATATATGGAATATCACTCAACGATCACGCGCGATTTTGCATAATGCAAAATTTTCCTCACCAGGATTCTAACCGTGGACCACTTTATTAGACGTTGCGGACGCTGTCGTGGCAATGGACCAATACCAATTTCGTCGATAACACCAAACTATCAACACTAAAAAATAACCTCACCTAACCTAGACTAACCTAGTCTAACCTAACCGATCTCAACCTACCCAAACCTAATCTAACCTAACTTAAACTAACTCCCAATAACTGGTTGAATGTTTGGTTTTGTTAATAAAATGACGTTAGTCCGGTGGTAACGCGCAACTTCTAATTAAGAAGTTAAGGGTTCGAATTCTGGTGGGGTAAATTTCGCATATATAAGTGTTACAGGAAATCTGTGTAACTAGGAACTTCATGAAATCCCTAATATGTTCAGGGATTTCATGTAAAGTTAAGTCGTGATATTTTTGTTTTTAACGAAAATATCACGACTTAACCTTACATGAAATTCCTGAACATTTTAGGGATTTCATGAAATTCCTAGTTACACAGATTCCTTGTAATATATATATATATATATATATATATATATATATATATATATATATATATATATATATATATATATTACAAGGAATATATTACAAGGAATATATATATATATCACTTTTGTTTTAGTTCAGAGACATTTTTGTAGTTCAATTTAGGTTAGGTTAGGTTAATCTAACCTAACCTAACCTAACCTAAAACAAATAACTGCGTGTGTAAATTCCTGAGGTAACATTAAGTAGTAGTAATTTGATTTTGATTCTTAAATTAAAATCCTAACGCGAGTGAACTTCGAAAAAATGATCGTTACATACGACAAAAAAGCGCATTCTCTAAACTTTTTAATGCAACCTCTATCTACTGTATTTTAACGCAAGCTTAAGTGATTAAAAATTTGAGAAAATAAAATACATTCCCTGTAGGAGTTATTGCAACTTCAGTGACCTTCTACGAAAATGTTGGAGAAATTTGGTTGTTTGGGAATATATATATATATATATGTGTGTGTGTGTGTGGTGTGTGTGTGTGTCTATGCTTGTTCTGCTAGTATAGTGATGGCCACCCTGGTCATTGGTTAGCTTCTGTCTGTTTAACCAAAATTTTCAATGATATTAAGAAGGGCATCATTTGCAAGCCCTTAAGATTTTCAACAATTTACTTTTCGCTTTGACGACAGTTCGAGTTGTTCATTTTCGCCACCATGGACAGATGGTGATATATCACATGCACCAACTGTGCAAGGCATCTTTCACCATCTACAAACTCTTTCGACGTATGATATATGCGTAACTTGCACACAGTCTTTGCACCTGAAAAGTCTTTTATAATAAGTTGCTTTGTTTATCACTTTATTCTGAGAGGAATATATATATATATATATATATATATATATATATATATCTTTTATTCTGCCGGAACGTGCCGGAACTGCCTTCCGGTACCTTTTATTTTCAACATGCAAAAGAAAATTTCATGTCTTTATTTTGATTCCGATTTGATTTCCTTTTTTTCCGATTACATGACAAAATTTTAGGAATAAGAAAGTCACTCGTTTTTGTATTGGGGGGGGGGTGATGGTCGCAGGGTGAGATGGGGTAGTAAATGACAAAAGTTGTAGGAAATTTATAGCGGAGTTTCAAAACCTTTCTTTACAGAAAAAAAAAAATATATATATATATATATATAATACACGCAGACCGTGCATGAAACAAGGAACTCCTCTGGGAAAATTAAATCCACTATAGTCCGAATAAGTAATGGTAAATCACAAACACTATAGTTTTTTCTTTTTCATGATGTTAGTCCGACGTGGGCAACGGATCATTCGCAAAGAGGTCCCAAAAATATAGCTTCCCTCACCAGCTATGTGCAAAGCAGATAGGATCCAGCTTTGGGACAGGATCTAGGGGTTACTATATCCAAAACCTCAATATAAGCAAAAGACTCGTTGCATTCGCGTCGGATTGAATACATCAAAGAAAAAGGGGTAACTATTGTATTTTTAGCCAAAGACCAAAACTTAAACCTCACCTGGCAAAATTGAGTGTTCACTTTTTCTCATCATGAAACGGACATGTTATGTGCCTTGAAAAGTGAACGCTTAATTTTGTCGGTTGAGATTTAAGTTTTGGTTTTTGACTAAAAATACAATAGTTACCCCTTTTTCTTTGATGTGAGTTCAATCCCATGTATAACTTAATATATATAATATATATATTATATATATATATATAATATATATACAGTATATTAGTGGTGGACGGATGTCAGTTTTTCAACATCTGCGGATGCGGATCTTTAATTTCAATATCCGCGGATGCGGATATTTAGTTAATCTATCAATATAATATAGAATTATGAATATATGACAGAATTTTTCAAATTTCGTGATATTACTATTATGGCAGGCAATGCATAAGAATTAAAATTAATATTAATATTTTCATTATGATAAAAATAATAACTTTCTCAAGAGTTTCAGCCACAGAAAATTCAATGAACCAAGTTTCATTCAATTTTCTGTGTTACCAGGCATTTATATTTTGAGGTTTATATATTTGTTCATTAACAATGAATACTTTACATGAAATGTGCATGACTGGGCATTATAAGCTACTTTATAAGCAAATTTAATTGTAAATTGCATAATTTATTAGAGGTAATATCCGCATAACATCCGCAGTCAGAAGTGCGGATGCGGATGTTAAAAATGATGCGGATATCCGGTCCTCCACTAATATATATATATATATATATATATATATATATAATGGTGTATATATGAAGTCGTTCTATGAGGAAGTGATAACAAGTTGCTGAAAAGTTTGGTGTCTAAAAAATGAGTTCGAAACTAAGTTATAAATCATTTTTATGCCTAATTTTTCTTTACGAATTCGCAAATATGCGAAGAAGCCTTCGGCTACAGAATGTAAAATGGAGCTTTTTCTCTTATAATTGGCTCCATATATTATTAAACGTATGATTTACATCACTTTTTAAACGTTAAAGATTCAAAGATGTAAAAAAAAAAAAAAAATGAGATTTTGGAAAACTTAAATCAGAATCGACTGGAAATGTTTTGTTTGGTTATGCTTGAAAATGTATAATTGTAAATGTGATCTTCCTTGTTTTGTTTTATTTTAGTTTCACCCTCCCCCCCCATCCCCCCGCCCAACCTCGAACACCGGACAGAGAAAATCGTTGATTTATTTGTTTCTCGGAGGAGAAATCACGAAATATTTATTATACATAAAATCCTCGTCTATAATTTTTGTATAAAAGACGTCTTTTTAACTTTTCTTGTAGTAATTATTTCTAAAATATAAACTCAATTATATCGTGCAATATCGTGCAACGTCGTGCAATACGAAGCTATGAAGCGTTAGACAATAAGGAACGGCTAATGAGCAATACGCATTTATCCACTAAACCTAACCTTGTCTCTTTAATATTATCTAATTTTTCCTTGTACATTATGTTTTACCCACGAGGGCTACGTCTTAGCCACGTTCCAACACCACTTCCCGTTAGGTCAGCGACGTAAAGCGACGTTGGGTCTGTTCAGTAGCTAGATGTGTGGCCGTCCTGTTTTCAGGTGATGTAGCGACCCTTAAATGGTTCGAATTCATCTCCGTTACATGACCTTTGCCGTTGCGAAGGTTAATAAGCTCCAACATTATTTATTTATTGTTGCCAATACAATATTTCCATTCTAACTTTGCTTGCGAGGTCCTAAAATTTCACAAAATTATTTTCCTCATTCAGCATTTATGTAGATGAAAGTTAAGCATGTACAAAACTGTTACGTAGGGCATAAATTTTATTTAAAAATGTTACACAGGCCATAAACTTATAAAAACATTACATGGGGCATAAGTTTATTTAAAAAATGTTACGTAGGACAAAAATTTTATTTAAAAACGTTACAAAGGGCATAAACTTATAAAAACGTTACATAGGGCATGTTTTATTTAAATATGTTACGTAGGACATAAATTTTATTTAAAAACGTTACACAGGGCATAAACTTATAAAAACGTTACATGGGGCATAAATTTTATTTAAATATGTTACCTAGGACATAAATTTTATTTAAAAACGTTACACAGGGCATAAACTTATAAAAACGTTACATTGGGTATAAGTTTTATTTAAAAATGTTAGGTACGACATAAATTTTATTTAAAAACGTTACACAGGGCATGTTTTATTTAAGTATGTTACGTAGGACATAAATTTTATTTAAAAACGTTACACAGGATATAACTTATAAAAACGTTACCTAGGGCATAAATTTTATTTAATCATGTATTTCGATTATCCGCGTATAAAATTATAGTAAAACCTGAAACTCGATCCCCATCCTGCGCGTTTTAGTATCATGAATTAATAAATTAATTCGCTTTGTATTTGGAATTTCATTTCTGTAAGATAAATTTAAAATACGGTCCATTTATTAATGTTTAAAGTCTCATTTTTGCGAACTTTTCAGGATAAAAAACTAAAATTTGCAAAATAAATTTAGTTCTCGAAGTTAAAATATATCATAAACTATAAAGAATATTAATTACATCTTACAGTTGTACGGTTTGGTTTGCATATAAGCCTTTATAACGTAGGTAACCGTGTAAAGTTTGGAAATTTCAAGATACAGTTGTGGATCGAAATCCACCAGGGTGAAGTCAAATTTATGAGGAAAAAATACAGACAAGTTTCAATAACTCATAATCGATTGAAAAAATAATTTGATCAATAAAAATAAAATGACAGTTAACTTTTCTAACCAGTTAAGAATTCCTGCAAAATTTTGAAATTCTTCGTAATTTTTAATGGGTTCTTCTCCTCGGGGGAACTTTTTTGTACAACCGTACAATCCTTTTACTTTGTAAATTATTGTAGCTTGCCCTTTTTTGACTTCTCTGCTTGTTATCGCTAATCCTTAGGGAGAAACTAACCCTCCGGCTGAACAATTGAAGCCGAATTTTCACTGCTCAGTTGTTCATCCAGCTCACCATACATCGCTCATTAGTGAAGAACAAAAGGAATATTCCGTATATAAACTAATTCTATAACTGACGGAAAGTTTAAGCAGACTTTTATAGCATTTCGTCAGAAAATTTCAGTTTCGTGTTACAAAGAAAATTAAACTCTATATATATATATATTATATATATATATTATATATATATTATATATATATATATATATATATATATATATATATATGGGATGAATTTCACAATTAAACACGTGAAATGAATGAATGATGCAAACCCACAAGGAAAAAGAATGTGGAATCATTTTTCTTTTTCCTTGTGAGTTTGCATCATATATATCTATGCCATGGGTCGGGGAACTTTTTTGGGTATTACCCAAAGATCTATTTGAGTAAAATGAAATTACCTCCAGACTTCAAAGTAAACAAAAACAAGCCAATTGCTCTTAAAATTGTTGCATATGGTATACAAAAAATTCAAATTAAAAAAATGTTTATTGGATCCATTATTATGGAGAAATAAAAAAAAAACCACACATGCTGGCATAAGAATAGCACACAAACAAAATTAGTAAAAAGGATTGAAGAACTGAAGAATTTCATTCAAAACATCTCCACTTCAGGTTTTGGAAAAATGATGGTGTTTCATTTTTGATACAACAACATCAAAATCAGGACGTAAATTCGTAATATTCTAAAATTTAGAATAACGCCACATTTATGTAACAAAATAAAATAAAAATATACGAAAAAAATATCAGCACAAAGTGTCAAGCACTAAAAGCACCTCTTCGTTTCATGATACCATACACACGACTGAGGCTCTCATACCGCACGCATTACCCCCAAAATTTTTAAATTTACCCCATTTGGGGTAATTTACCCCTGTTCCCCGACCTCTGATCTATGCAGTCATAGTTTAAGTGGAAGTATGAGGAGTTACACAACTATATTTTGTGTGTGTGTGTGGTGTGTGTGTGTGTGTGTGTGTGTGTGTGTGTGTTATTTAATATTCAATGCGTTCTTAAAGAAAACTGACATAGTTGATCACATTTTCAAAACTAAAACAAAAGCCGGACGTTTTCCAGTTTATGTACCGTTTTCTACAGTACATTACATACAGCATAGTAAACATTTTTAGATTGAAATTATTTATTCAAGGACCATTCGGAAATGCATTTTAACATTTGTAAGAAAAGATCATTTTCGTGTCTGCGACGCCATACAAACTCGCAGAGATAAGAGTCCACCATATTGCAGTTTGTTCCACTGTGCAGCTTGTTTTGTCGTTTAAAGACGTTCCAGGTGCTCTCTATCTGCTGAGTGTGGGCACCGGTCGTTGGATCGACAAAATTTTCACTGTGATTTATAGTGTAGTGACGAAAGTTATAATGTGGGTTAGGTTAGGTTACCTATCCAAGGTATAAATGAAAATATAATAAATATAAAATGCTATTTATTATTCAATTTTATTTATTTAAAAAATAGTTTCGGTGCTACTATAGTATGTGGTCTACCTACGATTGGTTAGGTTTAGTCACGATATTTTCGTTAAAACTAACGAAAATATCATGACTAAACCTAACCAATCGTCAAGGGCGATGGACATTGGAATGTAAACAAGCAATTAGTAAACAAGGTAAGAAGCTATAATTAAAAGGTAGACCGCCGAATCGAGGTAGGAATCATGCTATAGTAGCACCGAATATTGAATTGAATACTGAATAAACCATTAAAACATTGTGACAAAACTCATGAATATTATTGTAATATAAACAATAACGTATATTACAGTACACATTAGAGGTACGAGTTAAGTTAGTTTATTAATTACATTGTAAGAAAGAATTACTATTCACACGACTCGAAAGTAATAAGTTAACATTTGAGACGCGCCCTGCAAGAAGAGCGTTATGTGCCAATATGACGGGTTTTTTTTTTTTTAGTAACGCCCTTCTTGTAGGGCGCGCCTCATTACAGTCCCCAACAGAACGAAAGAAAATGAATCTCGAATGAAAAATATGAATCAGAGAACGGCGTAAGATAAATAAACAGTAATTTCCTGAATTTTTTTTTCCATTCAGCTTAAAATACACGTGAAAATAAGATAAAAAATTTGGAAACTGTAAAACGTACAGTATATTTGAGTGTTTAAAAGTAATATGTCGTATTTAGAATTTTCATAACTCGTAAAGTAATATTAATTTAGTTGCTATTATTATTATATTGTGTAGAAATATATACACGTAGAAATGTACAATTAAAATTATATTTAATGTACAGGGTGATTCAAAAGTCAGGTTACATAGGGCTTTTCTGTTTCTTTGCAGATAAATGAGTTATGAGATGTTATCGAAGGAGGAGCGCATTGATGTGATATTCCTAGCTGGCTGCACAAGTGCATTGCCGTTAACGGTGGCCATATCGAACATGTGATGTGACTATTTCCCTCTATCATACATAATACAGTATATCCTATGTAACCTGACTTTGAATCACCCTGTAGTAATCTATATATTAAAAATACTGTAACTTCAACCACGTCTTCAACCATTCTCTCTTCGTCGTGATGTTGCTCATTCTCTTACTATCGCCATTATAACGGACACTGCTCTTCTGAGCGTTCTAACTGCATGCCTCTTCCTTTAAGGAGAGAACGCAGTACCCGAATTTTGACGCATTCTCATTCCTTTTCTGTCCAAACTCTATAACGCGAGGGTTAATCCGTATTTTAAGTCTTTCATCTACTCAACCAGTCAACTGGAAACAATCTTCTTCAATCCATATTTCCTCCTGTCTATGACCGCCAATCTTTCAAATGCAGAGTGTCCAGGCATCTCGAAAACCTTGGACCTTGAGTTTGGCCCCTTTCTTCCTCTATGAGAGAGAGGTTGCATTTTTGCGGATATTCGCCCTTGGCCCCCTCCTTCTTGCATTATATATATATATATATATATATATATATATATATAATATATAGATATATATATATATATATAATATATATATATATATATCTAGGCGCTTCGGTGGTGTAGTGGTTAGCGTCGCTTACTACTAATCCATCGACCCGGGTTTCGAGACCTGACGGCAGCCGCGCGCGCAGCAAAACCCAGCTGTTCATCCTTCCACAACAATAAAGAAAGTGGTTGGTAGATAAATGGGTACCATAGGTGGCCTAGTGGTTAAGACGTTGGGCTGCTGATGGGGCGTGGTTCGGATTCCACATTAAACTGTAGGTCTAAGGTGGAGTGAAAAGTTTGACCTTCGTCAGAATGAACAGTTCGGGCGAAAGCTAACCAAAGGTTATAAAGGTTATATACTATCTATAAATATATTTAATATATATATATATATTGTATATATATATATATATATATATATATATATATATATATACAGTATATATTATATATATAATATATATATGTGTGTGTGTGTGTGTGTGTGTGTGTGTGTGTGTGTTACACATACTCCAGTATATATACACTACACTCAAAAGTTTGGAAGAGCCTGTAAATTCTCGTTCGTGTTTCACACATCATGATAAGGCGTCATATCCTGTATCAAATCGATCCATGGATCTGTATTACGATCTCGTACATCTAAAACCTTTAAATTTTAATATGGTGAGGGTGATTTTGATTTTCCTTTCAGATTAAATATAAAATGACCCTTAGAAGAGATTTCAATGACGCTAAAATGGCTATGATATAAGAGGGGGCCCGGTTTGGCTGGTGCCTCAGTCGACGAGACTGTCCATGTCTCACGAAGAATAGTGTGTAGCGGCGTACACCAAGAAGGGAAATGGCAAAAAAATAAATTGCACAATATAAGCACAGTAGTGAGCGGAAAATAACCAACGTGACAAAACAGCATTGTCACGAATTGTGAAGCGTGATCGGAAACCAACAGCACCAAATCTTATTTGTTTTGTTCTCTTCCAGTTATTTTGACTACGACAGCGCATGGTCACCGTTACAGACTACTGTTAATTAAGCTGTGGACAGGTAATTGTAGTTGTTGTTCCGGACAGGTAGTTGGCGTAGTTGTCTTCCATTCAGGATTTGCAGTTCATTTCGTGACTGTTGCTTTGTGCTCATTATCATGCTTGTTTGTACCTTTTTTACTGCTGTCCATGATATCATGACCTCGGAGGCTATAGTCCTCTTAAACCATTGACAATATCGGCATCTTTGGTAACTAAGGCACCACCCAAACGGACCGCTCTACTTATTATGAAAGGCAAAAATCAAGCTCAGAATATTAAAACATTGAATGTTCGAGATATCATATGGATCCATAGATCGACTTCATATAGGATATGACGCCTTATCATGTAGTGTGAAACACTGTGCGAATCCAGAGTTAAAATCTCTTTGTTTCAATTTTTACATTTCACGTCTACTATTTTATCGTTTTAATGGATCTAACTATATATAATATAATATATATATATATATATATATATATATATATATATGATGCAATCCACAAGGAAAAAGAAAAATATTCCAAGGCCTTTCGTGTATTTAGCAATACACCTCGTCAGGGAATGAGTTTATTGCTGAATACACGAAAGGCCTTGTAATCATTTTTAATTTTTCTGTGGGTTTGCATCATTCATTAATTTCACGTGTTTAATTGTGAAATTCATCCCATATATATAACCTTGGTTAACCTTGGTTTTTGCTTCCGCCGAATTGTCCATTCTGATGAAGATCCACCTTATATATATTATATATATATATATATATATATATATATATATTATATATATACCGGGTGGCCCAATAAAAATGGCACCAATTTTGAGAAGTGATATCTCAATAACCATTGCAGCTAGGGACTTAAAAAAAAACCAAATGAAAGATACTTCTTTTCTCTTTAAATACTTATTTATGGCTTGATGGTTATAAGCCCATATAATGCCCGAATTGGCTTCCAAAAAAAATATATAAAAAAAAAAGTTGCGCATTTATATTTATTCCTTGATCCTAATTTTAAATGAAATTTTTCTATTCCAGACCCCTCAAGATGGGATTGAGAGATCTGATAAGAAACATTATACAAGCACTACGTGAAGAAAAAGGATATTCATTAAACAGAATCCTTACGATTTCCAAATAGAAATTGGAAAAAAAGAACTGTGGCACATTTTTTACAAAAACTTAAAGAAACCGGCAGCAGTCAACGGCGTCTGGGAAGTGGTCGACCAGAAACTATTAGAACGCAGAAAACATTGAAAAAGTAAATGAAATGGTTTTAAGTCAAGAGGAACAACCGGGAACAAGTAAAAGTGAACGTGAAGTTGCGAAAGAAACGGGATTTCACGTTCATCAGTACAGCGAATAATTCGCTGTACTGATGAACGTGAAATCCCGGTTTCTTTCGCAACTTCACGTCACTTTTACTTGTTCCCGGTTGTTCCTCTTGACTTAAAACCATTTCATTTACTTTTTCAATGTTTTCTGGCGTTCTAATAGTTTCTGGTCGACCACTTCCCAGACGCCGTTGACTGCTGCCGGTTTCTTTAAGTTTTTGTAAAAAAGTGCCACAGTTCTTTTTTCCAATTTCTATTTGGAAATTCGTAAAGGATTCTGTTTAATGAATATCCTTTTTCTTCACGTAGGCTTGTATAATGTTCTTATCAGATTCTCTCAATCCCATCTTGAGGGGTCTGGAATAGAAAAATTTCATTTAAAATTAGGATCAAGGAATAAATATAATTGCGCAACTTTTTTTTTTTATATTTTTTTGGAAGCCAATTTCGGGCATTATATGGGCTTATAACCATCAAGTCATAGAATAAATATTTAAAGAGAAAAGAATTATCTTTCATTTGGTTGTTTTTTTAAGTCCCTAGCTGCAATGGTTATTGAGATATCACTTCTCAAAATTGGTGCCATTTTTTTTGGGCCACCCGATATATATATATATAATATATATATATATAGATATATATATATGTTGTAGGATATCTGCATAATGTGTACGAGTACAATTGCTCCTTCAGATTTGAAATAAAAAGGGAAGCAATGTCAAGCATTTTTATCCACTTTTCACAGTATTTGCACTAAAACGATTTTCGTGTGATCTTTGCAACTTATAAATGCAATAAAAGATTCGAGACCTTTTTGCCTTTTCTGAAACTGGTTTCGTGGCATTTAAGTAATACCATAAAATTTAATACTTTTGGCCGAGACGAAAGACAATTTTGAGGAGATTTGATGAGTCTTTTCCAACATTTCAACTCGATGTATCTTTTTCATCGTCAGAAACACAAAAATTCTATAACGAGTTTCGTTAAAAAAGAAAAAAAAAAAGGAACATTCGTCTGTAAGTTTTCTTAGTCGTCATAGTTCTTCTTGTTACTGTTGTTGTTGTTGTTGTTACTGTCCTTGTTACTGTTTCACTTAAATTCTATTTTTATTTTCATTTTCTACAAAAGTGTTAAAAGTTGTTTTTTTTAACTTTGTTTTTTTAACTTATTTTAACGACTTGAATATCTTGGTTGAGGCAATAAAGGAGAAGTCACTGAAGCCCTCTCAAAGGAGAGCTTTATTTTCGGGGTTTGGATGAGGATTTCCTTCACAGAAATAGAAAAAAATTTCATTAATGGAGTGTCTTCCAAGGCCGAAACAATTCCATTGATTCAATTAAAATATATAAACTACGTAAAATAAATGAAACATTTCAAAATCATAATATATATATATATATATATATATATATATATATATATATATATATATATATATATATATATATATATATATATATATATATATATATATATATATATTACACATATTATATATTATATATTACACCAGCTTGACCTCCGTGTGAAGAGAGACCAACACGAAACAACATAAGGTAAGGTTCATGGGGCTGAGGCCTGGCCTCGGGCATAGTTTGCAGGCCTCGGCCTCGGACCTCAAAAGTGAACGTAGCCTCGAGGCCAGCTGAAAAGTGGAAAGGCCTCGTGACTTTCGTGAGGCCTTAGGGAATCCTGATTTGTTTTGTTCTGTAATTTGTCAACCCCCGTTAGCGTTGGGGTGGAGATTCTTCAGGTTGGCGCGCTCGGGATGGATATTCTTCAGGTGAGGATCATGACCTGACAGGTGACCGTATGTGACGGCATACTTTGATAAATATTATTCAGACAGGTGACTAGTCAGGCGGCAATCTTTGATAAATACTAATTCAGTTTGGTGACCAACGGATTAGTGACAGGTCACTGTGACGTTAGGTACATAAATATTATATATGTCGCCGTATATAAATATTATTCAGTCAGTCAGCAGAAGACCAATTGACTTAATGTAGCAAAACTAGTGTGGGAAAGCAATTTATCAGTTGGTCATCAGTTGAACTGAGCACATATAATGTGTTTGTGTTATTTAAGTGTATAAACTATTGTACTGTATCTATTTCTATAACAAAAAATAGGCCAAACTAGAGAAGAATACCACCTGGTATAGTCAGGGCCGCCGAGAGCTGTCACGGGCCCCGGGGAAGGATTGGTATATGGGCCTCCCTGTTTACTCAGTATTTTATCATGAATGTTTTTTGTGTACATAACAAGCAAACTGATTATATGTCCAAGTTACGATTTAAAACATACAGTATGAATAAACAACTCAGAAGAAAATGACCATTTTATTTTTCGAATCAATTATATTAATTCTATCACTATACAATTTACAAATGCAGTATCAGTCTATGCAGGCAAGACAATTGTTTACTGCAAGATTTTCATAATTAGAAGTGTACTTTGCCTTCTCTCTAGCAAAGTGGTAAATGATTCTGATGAAATTTAAAATACGGGCTAACTGGCTTTCAATTACAATGGTTCCCAGATCTGTCAGTCGGTGTTGGGCATTGGTGGACCGCAGATAATATTTTATCTATTTCAGTTTGACTATGATAATCTCTATAAAATGTATGTTCATTAATTATATTTCCTCTCTGTTATTTAATCAATTGCTTTATTAATATTTTTAGATTTTATCCCCCCTCTTTCTGGGCCTCCTAGAGGTCCGAGCCCAGGGGATTTTTTCACGGTTTCCCCACCCTCTCGGTGGGCCTGTATATACATATATATATATATATATATATACACGCTCATATAAATGGATATGGTATGTAATAAAAAATAATTTGGTATATAAATTGTTGAAATAATTGACGTATAAACAGAAATATGAATGAATATAATATTGTGAGTTTTAATTCAACAGTGCAGTAAAAAACAAGAATTTAATACTTTGATATGCAGATTAATATTGATATACTGCAATGCAAGGTGTGTGCGTGTGTGTGTGTGTATAGGCGTGGTACACGCACACATACACATACATGATCTTTGTATAGAATTTTGTCGGAAGAATTTCCGGCAGAGGCCTCTCCCACCGTGAAATTTGAGGGAGAATTTCTGCTAGCTGGGAAAGAGTCGGGGGAGGGGGAGATGAGGCTCATGGATCTCGCATTGTATAATTATAAAATAACTTCTCAAATTTATTTATTTTGTAGGAAAATATTTTCCACAGTTATCGATTATTTATCGATTAATAATATCTTTAACACTTTTGCTCTACGTACTTATTTTTAGCGTTCCATTTAATTCTATTAACTGCTTCCCCCGGGCCCCCTAGAGGCCCAGGCCCCGGGGATTTATCCCGGGTTCCTCGCCCTCTCGGCGGCCCTGGGTATACTGATAACTAGCTACTAGCGTCGATAATTTTGTTTTTCGCCCGTCGTAAATTGTAACATATAAAATTCTAAATAATATAATTTGAAATGAATATATAATATCGGATGCAAACAATAATTTTGCTAATATCGGCGTTATAACTTAGATGTAAATTGTTATATTGTTTGCAAATAATTTTTTCGGTCGTTTTCATTTACTTTAATAATATAAATTATTATACAGGGTGGGCCGTAAGTTTCCATACATAGGAAAATTTAAACGTTTGTTTTTATGTTTCAGATACCCTAAGAATATGCGTTGTAAGATCTTGTTTACTGATGAAGCAAATTTTTACGTCAATGGAGAGGTTAATCGGCAAAACATACGTTATTGGAGTAATGCTAACCCTAACTGGCTGAGTCCGACGAAGATGCAAGGTGCCGGTAAAGTGATGGTGTGGGCCGGGATATGGGGTGACAGAATTATTGGACCAATTTTTGTCAGTGGAAATCTTAATGCCGAAAGGTATCTTAACATGTTGCAAGAAGAGATTTTCCCATCCCTGCTAAACGAGGAAGGTAACTTCCCAGTTTACTTCCAGCAAGATGGAGCTCCACCTCATTATGGTCTTCACGTGCGTCGGTATTTGGATCAGCAGCAGTTTCCGGATGCTTGGATTGGTCGGCGTGGTCCTGTGGAGTGGCCTCCCAGATCCCCAGATCTCACCCCCCTTGATTTCTATCTTTGGGGGCACTTGAAGGCCATGGTGTATCAGGAAAAGATACGAGACATAAATCATCTAAAGGAACGTATCACCAACGCCATTACAAGCATAACGTCAACTGTGCTAATGCGTGTTCATCAACAGTGGGGAACACGTATTGAAATGTGTTTTCAAAACAATGGCAACCATGTAGAGCATATTATATAAATAAAAATGGTTGTCCATAAAAAAATGTTTATTTTTCCTATGTATGGAAACTTACGGCCCACCCTGTACATATAACTTGAAAAAATGTCTGATAATGGATAATATCAGGTGCAAATATACTCTTGAATCAAATTACATATATAATATATTGAAATATCAGGTGCAAATATATTCTTAATATTATCATTATTATATTATTATCGGATATATAATTACTCGTATGTAGTAGTAATGGCATGATATTAAACTTCATCCCTAGAGGCCTACCATACATCAGAAAAACCTTTCACATACAGTACAAGCTATAATTACATTAATGATCTTTGGTAGGCTTTAAGACCACAATTTCTTATTGTCAAGATACATAAAAATGCAAAACTTAAAAAAAATAAGGCATCTCCAAATGTAGCTCTGTTTGCAATGCTCACTAGAGTCGCTAATAACACTGAACGACAAATTTTTACTTTTATTCTGTCTCAGCAACAAACAAAGCTGGTCTATATGAAGTCGACGCTGCTGATTCCGAAATTGTTATTCATTTTGCCGTATCACGTATAGTTTCCATAAAATCTTAAAAAATATTATACAATTATTGTATATTGTATATAATATGTATAATATTGTATATTGGGTATAATTAATTAAATATTATACAAAATATTAAAAAACATTAACATCACACATACAATAAGAGTAGCAATACACACGACGTAATAAGACCATTATCACATGTGGTCAGAGTTGCGAGATAATAAAATAAATGAACAGCTTTTACTACAAAAATTGAATATTTTTTCCAAAACAAAAAAATGGAAATTTCTCAAAAACTATACGTGATAGGAAAATAATAAGACAACTTTTGTAATCAGCGTTAAAAACTCTATAATAATAAAAAAAATTCCTGAGACAAAATCATTGTTGAACAGTGTAATTGTAGCCATTCAGAAATTATACGATCAACACTCAGTGAGTTAGTACAATCTTGAAATATTTTGCTAGATCATCTTCACATCATAACTTTACATATTATCATAAATACTTGAAATATTGCGGGTATATTAAAATGAGAAATAAGAACTGCAGGAAATGAGAAATAAAAAGTTATTGGGCTAATGTATGGTGCTCAGGAAATCTTGTTCTGGCAACTGTGTCTGACTGTGTGACCCGGCAAGTGTAAACACACAGCGTGTCGGTGTTGTGGTGTGGCTGCGTGTGATAGATGAACGTGCTTAATGCTTAATAATTCCCTTTTATTAGGTAAGTGAAGTGAGCTATGTCTTTATTTATTAATTTTGAGTAGAATCTTGTTTTTCCTTATGGATTTCAAAAAAAGAGGAGATACAGGCTAGTGTGAGGCTATGGTAGGTTACTTTTGGAAGAGCTTTAGGCCTAGGCTAGGCTAGATTGTTGAGCCTTTCCAAAGCATGGAGGAGCTTATTGTAAAAGATTTCAAGTATCTGCACCCAGCGGTGCAAATACCGCATTCGTTATTTGCATCCGAATATCACACCTCTAGGTGCAAATACCTTCAGCCTAACAATCTTAAGGCCTCGTGGATTTTTGAAGGCCTCGGCCTCGAGGCCTGATATATACAGACAAATATATATATTGAAAGTGATTTGGAATTTTTTATTTTATATATTTCTATATATTTCTTTATATATGCTTCTATCTATTTAATTGAATCTATGGAATCTTTTCGGGCGGAAGCAACGCTGATATATATATATATATATATATATATATATATGAGGGCTGTTCAAAAAGTATCTGGACAGGGTGTTCACTTTTAGAACACGGTCACGCTTGGAGTTGTGACTGTGCTAAACATGTCTCTGCATGTCGAGACAAGTTGATTGATAGGGTTGCACTTCATTGTGTAGTGTCAGTCCACTGTAGTGAGCCAATAAAGTTAAACGTGTTTGTTTCGCGGCAATTTCTTACGATGTCGGAGAGTAACAAGTTTTGTTTTTACTATGAAGGTGTTGTGCACCATGAATATGCTCCACAGGGACAAACAATTAACAAGGAATTTCATAGTGAAGTTTTGAGACGTCTACGTGAAGCAGTTCGGAGGGAACGGCCGCAGAGTGGGAGTCCGGAGACTGGATGTTTCATCATGATAACGCGCCACCTCACTCGTCGCAACTTGTCGAGCAATTTTTGGCCAAAAACGCTCGCTAACTCCTGAAGTACAGCAGCCTCCATATTCGCTGGATTTGGTTCCATGCGGCTGTTTTTTTGTTTCCGAAGCTCAAACAAATCCTGAAAGAGCACCGATTCGATGATGCTGAGACCATTAAAAGAAATTCGACGGAGGAGCTTTTGGCCATTCCGAAAAATGCTTTCGGAAAATGTTTTCAACAGTAGCAGGATTGTTGGGCAAAGTGCGTGGCTTCAGAAGGAGCGTACTTTGAGAGAGATTAAGCCCCAAATCCTGTAAGTACCATATTCTGTATATAATCGCATCAGTCCGGATACTTTTTGAACAAACCTCGTATACTGTACAGGGTGTTTATAAAGTCCCTATCTATTTCAGTGAAAACGTAGCAAAAAGGTAAAATTCAATAACAATATAATAGAAGGCATATATTTAATGAATACTTAAGCATATGATTCTACATGAGCACCATCAGTATCTCTACAGAGTTCGAATCTGTCAGCAGGATTGCGGAACACATTTTGGAGCATGACAGGGGTTATTTTTTAACTGCTTGTTACGATACGAGCACGTAAATGTCCCAGCTTCATAGCTTCATTCAGATGGCATTTTAAACACGTCGTCTTTCAACAAGATGGGGCACCTTGTCATTAGGCAAACATTGTTCGGGAATACCTAAATGAACGATTTCCAAATCGGTGGATCGGACGTAGAAGCAACAGGCCCTGGGCGACTCGATCTCCTGACCTAATGCCCTTGGATTGCTTTGCATGGAGCTTTATCAAATCAAACGTCTATCAAACGAGGGTTACAGATCTGCAAGATTTACGTGCTCGTATCGTAACAACAGTTACAAAAATAACCCCTGTCATGCTCCAAGATGTGTTCCTCAATGCTGCTGACAGATTCGAACTCTGTAGAGATACTGATGGTGCTCATGTAGAATCATATGCTTAAGTATTCATTAAATGTATGCCTTCTATTATATTGTTATTGAATTTTACCCTTTTTGCTACGTTTTCACTGAAATAGATAGGGACTTTATAAACACCCTGTGTAATGTGTATATATATTAGTTTTGCGTCCACCCGAATTGTTCATTCTGACGAAATTCGAGCTTTACGCCCAGTTACAAAATCTTTGCCCGGATTCGATCTCGCGACCTTCCAACCAGCAGCCCAGCGCGAGTGTGTGTGTGTGTGTGTGTGTGTTGTGTGTGTGTGTAACTTTTCATGAGAATGCTTAGTGCATATTGTTAAAGAAATATGAAACAATTTTGTGGTGTGTAATGAGAAGCCATCTACCTTAGCTTCAAAAACAACTGAATACAGTGAAGAAGAAATAATAATACTTATGTAATCAGCAACACAGACAGGTTCCCATAAAAAAATAAAATGAATTCGTTACTTAATAAGGGGAAAGGACTCGTTCATGTATATATATATATATATATATATATATATATATATATATATATATATATATATAGATAGATAGATAGATAGATAGACAGATAGATAGATAAATAGATAGAGTATTTGCCAAGCCTCTGTATTTACTATGGAGAAAATCATTCGACTAGGAACAAATTTCCCTTTCATTAAAGAACGCGAACATTGCCCCCTCATTTAAAGGAGGTAACAGAGCAATGCATAAGAATTACCGGCCAATAGCTCTTATCTCCCGCCTTATAAAATGCTTCGAATGTGCAATTAGAGGCAAAAGTGTTTATTACCACAAGAAAAGAATATATTCATTCCGAACCAACATGACTTCAGGGCTGGAAGATCATGCCTATCACATTTATTAGACCCCCAAGAGAAATTACTGGAAACATTGTGTCGAGGTCAAAACACGGATGTAATATATATTGATTTTGCTAAAACCTTCGATAAATGTAATCATTGAATTATTATAGCGCACAAACTTAAGAATAAAGGAATTGCTGGAAAGTTGGGGTCGATGGATATTTAATTTTTTGACCAAATAAATACAGAGTGACAGTAAGTGAAGTCAAATCTGAAGCCTCAGAAGTCATAGGTACTGACCCCACAAGATATAATATTAGGTCCCTTGCTAGTTATAATAATGATTGCAGACATTGATGTAGATATTATTGACAGTATCGTATCATGTTTCGTGGCTAACATTGTTACCGTGATCAGGATTCCACAAACAAAATATATATGTCCCCTTTACAGCGCGAGGCCGTCCCAGCCAGGAATAGTAAAACATTAAATTACAAAACTATATATTAATAAATACAAAGCAAATCAGGCTCGGTCCCAGACAATTGGTCCAATGACAATTGGTCCAATGACGATTGGTCCAATGCCGATTGGTCCAATCAGACAATTCGTCCAAGGAACCATTTTTCCAACGACGATTCGTCCAATCGGGCGTTAAATGGAAGGAAGTTAAATGAAACTTGGAAAAAAACTTTATTTACAGAAATTGATATAATAATTATTTGAAATTACTTTGTTTATTTATAAAACATACTATAGCTAAAAGCTACATATTACTTTGTTTATTTATAAAACATACTATAGCTAAAAGCTACATATTACTTTGTTTATTTATAAAACATACTATAGCTAAAAGCTACATGTTAAACTAAAAGCATAAAAAATACTTATTAACTAAGAGAAAAATGCAGTATCAGGTATTCAGTATCAGATTAAAGCCTATGGTGGTAATGCTAATATTTTTAGTAAGAGACAACCTTGGTTTTCTACTACAGATAGATTTGTTAATTATGGCGATTTAATATTTGGAAATACTGGTGGTGTACAGAAGTATAATAATACTAATCCTTCTTTTTATTTGAAACAAACTTATTATATTGCTTTTAAAGGTTTTATTGGTATGTATTAAATGAAAACTGTTTATAATGTCGTACTTACCCTTTACATTAGTTTGTTCCTTGTTCCGGCTGCCCAGGCATGGTGGGTACAGTTCTTCCACACACTTATCCCATTGTATAATTTAGGTCTCGGGGGTACGGGGGCGGAGCCCCGTATAGACCACGTACCTCTACATTACGGTGCATAGGGTTTTTCCTTTCCTCTTTCGGATAACACTATTTCGCACACACGCCACTCCATGGGTTTCACAAAAGCAGTTGTAAAGGGAAAAGAGATGTGACTTATGAAATCTAACACAGTAATGTTGTAAGTCGAACCCCAACATTTCCACGTAAACTATTGGTTTTAAGCTATACTCGTCGTTGTATACGCTACCAGTTGGACCAATCGGTATTGGACCAATCGGTATTGGACCAATCGTCATTGGACCAATCGTCATTGGACCAATCGTACCAAATGCATCAGGCTGCCTACACAAGTTATCATTACCCTAACCTAAACTTAACTTAACCTAAACGTAAACTTAACGTAAGCTAAACTTAAACTTAAACCTACAATATTAAATCTTTAAATAACTGGCACTTGTACAAATAGGGGTTTATTTAGAGAGCTTGCAAGAAGTTGCGAGGTCTGGCTCCCAACTCCGTCTCCTCTTTTGCAGAGGACAATTCTTAGATTACTGGTGTTACAGTATACTGTCTCTGTCCAACCAAATCTAATACAAAAATTCCTTTACAGGGAAACCTTCGGTAATATTTGTTTCTTATTTTAAATTTTACACCCTTTAATCACCAAAATTTCCAGTTCAAGACCAGCTGTCCGCTTTCAAGCAACCAAAATTCAAAAGTCCAAGCACGCACGAAATTCAGCCACGTATCACATACCATACAACCAACCACCCAACGGACCATCCAAAAATCACAACATGCACCTGTTACAACACAAAGATATGAGAAATATCAAATGAAAGTGACATAAAACAATTACAAAACGATATTGAAACATTGTTGAAGTTGGTGGAAGACAACAATATGAAATTCAACGAAGGAAAATTCTAACTTCTAAGATATGATGGGTTCTACGTTGTAGCCAATGTTGTAACACCGCTTCTCCTTGATCAGTGAAGTTAAGCGACATTGGGTCGGATAGTAGTTGGATGGGAGACCGTCCTCCGCTCCCAGACTATGGCGTCCTGTGGTTCGGATCCCACGTAAAGCTATAGGTTCTCTCCGTCACATAACCTTAGATGCTGCGAAGGAGGTTAAATAACCACATCATTACCGTTTTTCTAAGATATGGTAACAACAAGGTGCTACAGAATAAAGATGCAGAGACACTGCAAGGGGGGCCGATCGCAAGTCGGTCTTGAACCGTCATTCGAAACCATTACAAGAAGATAGAACAAGAATACTGCATACATATATATATATATATATATTACACACACACACAGACACACACACACACGAGTCCTGAAAAAAGTCTTGAAAATAACACTGGAAAATTATATACTGTACACCGAGAACGTTTTACACGAGAAAAAAAAATCCTACCCTTATATTAGTCCTATAAATTTAGAGAAGATCGTCCTGTATTGAAATGGGTAAGTGCAGGAGGAAATTTGCCTCTTTCAAAACGAAAGATTTTCCCTACATTTCATCATAAAAATCATTCAATTTTTATTTAAAATGCTTCGTAAGAAGTTCACTGACGTCACTATACCATTTCACTGTCATGTTTACATTTGCTAAATGAGGTTCAGTGCATTAAACCAAAAACATTGATGACAAGAAAGCTTTTTTCGAGGGGGGGGGAGAAAGGGGGGGGGCGTTGTTAAGGAAAGGTTGTATTATTATTTTATTTTATTTTTTTTTTCCGGGAAAATATTTCCTTTTCACTGTCAAAAAAAATCCACCCTTCCAGTGAGAAATTCCTCTTTTTTTCCCTGTTTCGTTACTCTTAATCCTTGTGTGTGTGTTCCAGCTTTACTGTAAGGAAAAATATATTTTTATGTATTTCTCTTTGATATATATATATATACCAAAGAGGAACACCTAAAAATGTTTTCCAACGAGATAATAACTCAAGAAACAAATCTAATCTTTGTATTAATTCTATATATATATATTATTCGACATATATATATATATATATATATATATATATATATATATATATATATATATATATATATATATATATACACAATATTAAACGGAATTTGAATTATTATTATTATTAATATGATATATATTAATTAATTTAATCATTAATTAAAATATTATACAATGATCATTGTATAAAACAGTTATTTGACGAAACTGAAACTGTATTGTAAGGTTTGAAGAAACCATTTGAGAGAGAAGAATTCAACTGTAACCAATCAAGTAAAGTTTTACAGTTACAACCATTTCTAGCCAATAGCAGAACGCTATAGAAATGCCCTATGAGCGTTCATGCTGGACATCTTATCACCAGATCCCTCCCTGTTGTTATAAGCAGCGGTTCTTAACCTTTTTCGTGTCATTTCCCCTTTCGACCAATTCGCCCTACCCGATTTCCCCCTTCCATTAGGATAAGGAAAAAAGTAGCCTCGAAGACAAAATTTAATTACATTAGCAGACTTATAATGCACACTAATTATATGATCACCAAACAAAATTCTACCGTAAATCTCCCCTGGATTCCTGACATTTCCCCCAGGTTAAGAAATGCTGGTTATAAGTGTAAAATGTAATAAATATGGTGAACATTATAAAACGTTTATTTGTAATATAAGGCCGGATAACGTGTTCACTGTCATGTAAGTCCACTCTCTCTCTCTCTCTCTCTCTCTCTCTCTCTCTCTCTCTCTCTCTCATGTAGTTAAGTTAACAGTTAATCAAAAGCCCCATCCATAATTTAAAACTGCAAATTAATAAACGTTTGAGAAAAACGCCGTGTCTTACTTTTGCTCGGCTACGTTCGCCTCGAGCACGCTGTTCAAAGTAGAAAATAGGATTTGGTGTCTTATTAGAAATACTCGTAAATGGTAGAACATTCACTTACTAACATCTAAAATTACAATCACCACAATATATAGAGGATATACTGTATATGGGATGAATTTCACAATTAAACACGTGAAATGAATGAATGATAAACCCACGAGGAAAAAGAAAAATGATTCCAAGACCTTTCGTGTATTCAGAAGTACACCTTGTCAGGGAAAAGGAAGTGTACGAAAGGCCTTGCAATTATTTTTCTTTTTCCTTGTGGCTTTCCATCATATACTGTATATATATATAATATATAGATATATATATATATATATATATATATATTATATATATTATATATATAAAATACAATCACCACAATATATATATATATATATACGGTATATATATATATATATA
>JAJOZX010007244.1:22500-80000 GCA_023014485.1 Bathynomus jamesi | reverse complement strand
ACGTGCCAAGTTGTGACTTGCTGTTAACAGCGGCCTCTTCCGTGGTACCCTGCTCCAGATGTCCATCGCATGCAGTTCTCGTCGCAATGTCCGTTCGGAAATTGGTCGCTGGGGAACCTCATTGGTTTCTTGGAGCAATTGTTCTCTGGTTTGAAAACGATTTGCAGTTACTAGACGAGAAACATGGCGGCTGTCCCTATTGTCGAGAATTGTTTTCCGGCCACAGTTACGCCGTCGATTTTCAGTTGATTGCGAACTACACCACTCTTTGTAAACTCGCTGGACAGTACGCGTTGACACACCAACAAATTGGGCTACTTCAGACAATTTTTGTCCGTGGGCTCTGCCAAACACGATGGCTCCTTTTTTCCACTGAGTAACGTCTGCCTTACGACCCATTTTGCAGACTATATCCAACACACACTTTGTTCTTCACCACCTCACGAAACAGATCTGATCCTGTGTGCTACGTCACCGCTACTTGTCACTTACCAATGCTACATCAGCGCCCTCTGTGTGACCTTGAACTTCCTACTATCGGTGCTATTAGGGGTGACTAATTTTTTGTCCGGTGTGCTTATGAGAAAGAGAGAGAGAGAGAGAGAGAGCAAAAATGTTCATCAGCAAAGCATACCCCCATCAAAACAGGAAGAAAACGGAGAGATCTTCCTGGTCATGAACAATTATAAACAACAGGGTGTCTCAGAAGTCGCGCACCACAGATTCAGGTCATCCGCACCTTTAAATATGGTGCGCGACTTCTGAGGCACCCTGTATTTAAACCCCCATCTAAAATAAAGAGAAATTGTCTCCGAATTATCCCTTCTTACCTTCACACCACAAAGAATAAGCTTGGGACTCAACCAAAGTTTGGATTTGGAATGAAGCATGAGTCTGAGGGTGTCCCCTCCAGCAAGAGGATTAACCGAAAAATAAAACAAATTCGTAAAATTTAGTAATATCCGAAATCCCCCTAAAAACAAATGTTTCTAAATATTTACTTTCGGCTTTGAAACTAAAGCGTCGTATATAAGCTAAGTTCATATTTATTTGGTGGAATAAACCACTTTACAGTCTTGAAAGCAAAAAAAGAATAAGCAGTCTACAATACGTGAAACTAGCGCCGCTGATCTACGAGTAACCCCATTTTCTTATAAGTGAAGCGAAGACATTGAGTATGGGATTCGACCCCGATAGTGTTGGTACGTAATAATCCATGAGTCGGAGTAATGGGCCGAATTAGTCTGATCGGTGTTTTGTGCCAGTTTCTATCCCTCCTAATCTCCTAATTAATTATTACAGTGTGTGAAGACCAAACCGATGTTCGCTGAAACTTTACGACAGTTCGTCACTTATGAAAATGGGCCAGTAATGTTAAATGCGATCGAACCCCATAATAGGTGTTTTAAACGTAAAAATCCACGTCATATTACCGTCATATTTAGTAGCAGCTAAGAGTAAACAATAATTTAAAACATCGTTTGTGAAAATAGCTTATTTTCACAGATCTTGTGAGATTCAAGGACATTGAAATAAGAACAATTAACAAAAATGAATCGTATGTTCTCTCACAATAAGAAGACATTTTGGATGCAGACATAGCACTGAATTCATAAGATAAGAAAGATAAAATTACAGTTAATAATTAAACATACTAAAACCAGATTTTACTTTAAATAAAAATTTTGGTATAAGATTAATTATTTTGTTTAGATATAGTCAAATTTAAGTAATATATACACTCAGTGTCACTTCTCAAATCGATAGCATATCAGGATAAATGCTTTGGGGTGAATGAATATCTCCCATAGGCAATGGTTTTCTTACCAAAACAATGAAATCACACATATATCGGAAAATATGCTTGGAATTGCTATCTAAAGTTATTGATATTTTAAAACAATATAATAATCTTAATAAATGCTAATCAAACAGGGAGAATAACAGTCACCTTGGGGACCCCTCCAGTCTGTCTATATAGGCTCTAAATTTTATAGCTGAAATGGTCAACGAAAAAATTGCTTAACATAAACAAAATTAATATTTTTAAAATTTTTAATGAATAATAATTGTTGACAACTATGATAGCCATAAAAAATATCTTTTTATATCCACTTATTTACAATATCATCTATACTATCAATCTAATCACTGTGTGGAAGTACGGAAGAGAAGTACATAAATTAGGGAAATCTTAACTATGAACATTCTTCATAAACCCGTTTTATTTAAGTCAAGTATAACACCTAAAATAAGGTTAAATAATTATTTATAAATACCTGTGCTAATTTCAAATACTAATACCAATACTAAATACTAATACTGTACTAATTAGAGTTTTTAAGACAAATATAAATCTGGACTTCACGAGAGACTTGAGAATTTTTAAAATTAGGTAAATAATTAAAAGGCCAAATTTTATTATTATTATTATTATATTATATTATTATTATTATTATTATTATAAGTCCAATTTGCCTAATTAGGGGCTTGGAAAGACTTATTAATTATATTTTTAGCTTCATTAATTATATTTTTAGATTTAAGGATAAAATTCCAAGCGCTTTCGAAAGGAAATGTTGAAATAAATTCAAAAGTACTCGGAAAGGTTGTTGATTACGTATATCTATTTCCTCTGTGTATTAAATTGGAATTTATTGTATGTTTATATTGATAGTAGCGTTTGTCTAAGAGTTAAGAGTAAGTTGAGTTCACTATTAAAATTGGAGTACGAGAATGTTGTTTGATGTTGACATGTACTTGTATATGGATGGAGTAATGAACGAGATGAAAGCAATAACATTAGAGAGAGGAGTAAACCTGAATTTGGAAAGGAATGAGTGTCGGTTCTCTCATCTTATGTATGTTAATGATACATAATGTTTCTGGGTGAATCAGGTCGTGATATTTTCGTAGTTAGCCTTATAAACCTAACTTAAAAAGGCTGGGGTGACGGATGTTCAGGTGATCCCTGTTTGAAATATAAAATACACTATTTGGCAACTCTCGAAATACTCTGAGGAAATTTTGCTTAACTCTCGTTTAAAACGGAGTCGTTATTGAAAAATGATAAATATACTGTAGGAATACCTCGAAATTCGTCGTGAATTTGCATTGGTAAACAGTTGAATTTCGTCAATTTTGATCGTTTTTGACACATTTAAAAAAAAAAAGACGAATCTGCGAATATGGACGACGGATTGCGAAACTTATAGGACTAGGTACTAAAAGATTGACGACGAATCTGCGAAAAGACGAAATTCGAAACGACGAATTTTGAGGTACTTTTCAAAGTAATTTTCAAAGTACTTTACTAAACATAGTTTGCTCAGAGAAGGAAAGATAGGCTGAGATTATTTTTATTTCTATTAATTTCATTTTATGATCTTTATTTTTGTGACTTAGTAAATTAATTTCTTTCCTATGTAGTAAGGATTGGTTATGGTTGTGGGCGAGTGCCCACAAAAGTGACCCCCCTCACAGAAGACAGAGAGCCAAAAACAAGATATCCAAGGCCAATGATGCTATTTTCTTTTTTTTTTAATAGAAATTTTGAAAAGGTTGTGTAGTGTGCAGGGCTGTGGAGTCGGTGATAAAATTTGCCGACTCCAAAAATTTTAACATTCCGACTCCGACTCCAGAAATCTGACTTGAATAATTACGACTCCGATGGAATGTTAAGGCCAAATTGATTACAATTAGCTTTATTAGGCCAATGGAGATTCATAAACAAGTTATTTCGTCACCACCACATGACTCATCAGGTTACTTAGTGGCTGTAACTATGCCTTAATGGCTTTTTTTCTCTTTATTAAAAAATTACAATAAATCCCAAAATACAAACTGATTGAAGCTTAAACAAATAAGATTATTGGTTTAGCAAATTAATAAGATGTTTTTGTAATATTATAAACATCCGTAACAAAATGTACTAACCTAAACTGAATTTTGAAATTTCCTTATTAAATTATGTTAATTAATTAATTATAATCCTTATTAATTATAAGCAACTATATTTATATTATTTATATTTATATATTTATATTATATATTACTAGTACAGTTCCCGCCGCTTCGCTGACGGTTAGACAGGCTAAACTACAAAAAAAGAACCCAGCCGTGAAAATTTTGAGCTTCACATTGTGTCAACATTTCTGAATCTGGTATCTCCCAAAACCTCCTCACCCCCATTCATACAACTTGGGGGCTAACCCCCTCCCCCATTACCCCACCCATCCCCCATTACCCCCACCCCCACCCTTTCCCATTGCTAAACTACAGAAAAGAACACAGTCATGAAAATCTTGAGCTTCACATTTCCGCCCGTAATACAATTTCTGAATTTTTTTCTCACAATTTTTCTCACAATTTCTGAAAGTGTGACGGACAGACGGACAGCTCTCTTATTATAATATAGATTTATATATATATTATATATTAAAACATTAGGTTAAATCTATTTTATTCATAAAATTGAGCTAGGCCTAGGCCTAGGCTGCTATGGTTATAGTTGAAGGATTTGCACCGACTCCATCCAACTATGCACTTCCAACTCCGACTCCGACTCCACTCAAAACTGACCGACTCCACGACTCCGACTCCGACTCCACAGCCCTGGTAGTGTGTAAGATGCATGTATGTGTAATGAGGAATAGGGGAGAAGTGGCTGTCTTTATATATATATATATATATATATAGTGTGTGTGTGGGGGGGGGCCATATTTGCAGGATTACGGCATCTGATCGACTTGACATTCTATCGACAAGTATATTGTGGGTTAAATTTAGTTAGGTAAGATTACACTAGGTTAGGTTAAGTTAAGTTAGTTCTTTAGAGTCAATAGAGTGTCAATTTTATAGTCACGTCAATCCGATGGGTATAACAGGTATACGTCCTACATTTATCTAGTTTTGAATGAATAGTCGTTTGGTAATTTTCAATGGAAGCATATGGCAACTTTTCAAACTCCAGCATTCAGTTGGCTTGGCATTGTGTTCTCGTGAGGTGTTTAGTGTAGTGTATATAAAGTGTTTTATATATATATATTCTTTTACTGAAGTGGAAATGTCTCAGGGAAGAGTTGATGATTGATAAGTGAATATTCTTTATTGTTTGTTATATATAAACATTTTTAGCTAAGAAGTTAGGATGAAAAACTAAAAATTATTAAAAACAGGTGACCAACTCTTCCAATGATTATAAAGACTCCTAGCAAGGGCTTTGTTCTCGGTTTCCAAGTCGTGCAGTTTGACAAGATAAAGCGGTTAGGTCTTAGATAGAAATGATCTTGAATCTTTAAGATAAAATAAAGACTATAATTAATACTTCGTGCTTCTGGAAGAGACTTCTGACGGTATTAACACATTGGAACTTAAACCTAGTACTGTACTATGTTTCGTTACACTTATCAAGGGGGAATCGTGCAATGCTTTTGAAAGAAATGTTGATTTCACAAATGTCAGTGAAGACCGTAGCGCAAATGGCGTGCATTTTTTCTTACGAAGGAAATTAACTGTTTTACTGTAGTTGTACAGGGGCCTATCTATGGTGGTGCTGCTGCGGTTATGTGAGGACAGCTTAATTACCTCGAATCCAAAGTAAGAATTGACATTTTAGAAGCTTTTGGCGTTTATTGCAACGCCAATATTTTAAATTTAGGTTTGTCGTAATGAGCAAGCAAAATTAGTGATTGCAAATTATTTTCTAATGCATTCTGAATTGGTCATTTAGGTAAAATTTCATAATCCAGACGCAGTTCAGAAATAAGATACATAGGCCTAATTACTAGCCAAACTAAGTTAGCTTAACCTAACTAGCCTAACCAAATTTAACCGGCCTAACCTGACCAAATCTAACCGGCCTAACCAAATCTAACCGGCCTAACCAAATCTAACCGGCCTAACCTGCCCAAACTTAGTTTAGCCTAACGAACCTAACCTAACGTATTATAAGCTACTAGTACAGTTCCCGCCGCTTCGCTGACGGTTAGACAGGCTAAACTACAAAAAAAGAACCCAGTCGTGAAAATTTGAGCTTCACATTGTCAACATTTCTGATCTGGTATCTCCCAAAACCTCCTCACCCCCATTCATGCAACTTGGGGGCTAACCCCCTCCCCCATTACCCCCACCCCTCCCCATTACCCCACCCATCCCCATTACCCCACCCATCCCCCATTACCCCACCCATCCCCCATTACCCCACCCCCACCCTTCTCCCATTGCTAAACTACAGAAAAGAACACAGTAATGAAAATCTTGAGCTTCACATTGCCGCCCGTAATACAATTCTGAATTTTTTTCTCAATTTTTTCTCACAATTTCTGAAAGTGTGACGGACAGACGGACAGACAGACGGACAGCTCTCTTATTATAGTATAGATTATATGAACTCGGTCTGGATTCTGGAAATTCGCCTTTTATTTTGTCTAAGTGGAGTTTTGGTACCCAAACTACATATTTATTTTGGGTATACATAAGGGTAGTGGAACACTGTCGCTTTGTATAATGTCGACATGCATAACGTTGACACCAAAATTTTTGAACTTGCATAATGTCGAAAATCTCGACCTTATGCATGTCAGTTAAATTCATGTTAAGGATCTTTTAAACACTTTCCTCCCTAGCTTCAGAGAGGGGGGACATAGTTTAAAAGGTCAATATTAGGGGGGAGATAATTTAACAGATTTTACTTATCTTATTTACATAATAGAATTTTTAAGATATGTATATAAGATACATATCTTGAAAATTCTATTTATTCTATCATATTTCCGGTTTATAGCGAACCATTATTTACAGAGGATAAAATTTGAGTGCCCGGTTAGGTCAACTGTACGCCCTTGAAGATTGGTTAGGTTTAGTCGTGATATTTTCGTTAGTTTTAACGAAAATATCACGACTAAACCTAACCAATCGTCAAGGGCGTACAGTTGACCTAACCGGGCATTCAATGAACCTAACCGGGTATTGACTAATTTTGTCGTAGGTTTCGATATATATATATATATATATTATATATATATAAATGCCCGGTTAGGTCAACTGAATGCCCGGTTAGGTTCATTGAATGCCCGGTTAGGTCAACTGTACGCCCTTGACGAGTAGTTAGGTTTAGACGTGATATTTTCGTTAAAACTAACGCAAATATCACGACTAAACCTAACCAATCGTCAAGGGCGTACACCATACAGTTGACCTAACCGGGCATTCAAATTTTATCCTATATAGATAATGGTTCTCTATTTATTATACTCGTATGTTTGCAATAAATAATAAATTTGTTGTTATTGTTTTCTTATCTTAGTTTGGTTAATTCGCAGAGTTTAAACTTTGGGGGGGATATAGTTGAAAAGATCAACAATTGGGGTGGTGATTGTTCAAAAGAGTATGTTGGCGGGGGGGGGGGGAATAGTTTAAAAGATCCCATGTTAAATTAGTTTAAATTATATCAGGTTAAGTTAGGTTACATTATGCCCGGTTAGGTTACGCTATATTAGGTTAGGTCTGGTTAGGCTAGTTATTTTCATTTAAGAATCTGAAATGTATGTGTGATTTAGTCATCTCAGTTAAAATATTAAACAAACTTTTTATTTTCACTTGAAATACATATATCATACTTGCATAAGGTCGATGTGGAATAAGGCCAACTTGCATAAGGTCGATGTGGAATAAGGCTGATTTGCATAAGGTCGAACGTCGACATTATGAAACTTGATTTTGTTCATGTTACGCTCTATATATATTCCTGTTACGCTATATATATATATATATATATATATATATATATATATATATATATATATATAAAGGGTGTCAGGAAATGATTGCCCCCCCCCCCCCCCTGCACAGAAGAAACTGAAAGGAATAGAAAAAAACAGACAAAACCACGCGAAAGAGCGTTTAATTTTGATAAAAAACACTTGTTTTAATATCGGGTGTTGCCCCCCATTTGCAGCTCTGACGACATTAATCGACGGGGGTATGATCCCAGAAGTGTCTCAAAGAGATCGGTATCATGACTCATTTCTTCAAGGACTTCGTTGATCTTTGCAGTCATAATTTCTGTTGAATACCGATTCTGAATGGGTTGTTCCAGCATTAAGGACTCCACCCGATCCTTCATGATGGATCCGACATGTTCACAGACATTAAGATCGGGAGAATTGCCAGCCATTCATTATTTCCGAAAAAATCAATGTTATTGTCTTTAAGCAGTTGTTGAGTCGCAAGTGCTTTCATACAGGGGGCTTGTCGTGAAGAAAGGTTGCCTGTTCAACATCCAAAACACACTCGGGGTCTTTCAAAAACGGAATTACATGTTGGGCTAAAATTACATTTCGAAAATAAGGCCCATCCCAACTGGTTCCTCTTGGTTTGATAACCCAGATGAGCTTCCGAATAGAGAACATAATGAAAACACCCACACATGCTGGATTTTTTACTATTTCTCGATACTTCTGGTCGTCTGGGACTTCATCAGGAGTTGTTGCCCAAACCCGATCATTCTGAAAATTTGGTTTTCTGGAGACATAAACGAAGAATTCATCGCTGACAACCAAGTGAAGGAAATCGTCTTCCGTCCATTCCTGAAAATAATCACAAAACCATAGCCGATCTTCAATATTAAGATCACTCTTCCGTGGCTTAGCTATTCATGCCAAGCAGTCAAGCCTTGGCGAACTCGAAATTGATGCACAAGTTGCCGATTGACTATCTTACCACGACGGATAAGTATCTCTTTCGCTACCTCAGAGCAGCTCTTCTTTCGGCGCCGTGATGCAGCAAGCACAATGTCTTTCGATTCTTGAGATAATTTCTCTGGTCTTCCTCCTCAAAATTCTGTTTCACAATCTTCAGGATTCTTATTCCAATTCCTTTTGACAAAGTCTTCTGATCTTTTTAATCTCTCAGCCACCCAGTGTCGAGTTATGAAAGTTGCACCAGCTTCCTTTGCTTCACGAAATGTGACAGCTCGAATGCGGTCAAGAACTCGCTTTTTCTCTGAATCGTTCAAAATAGATGATGCCATGGTTTCTGTGGGGAAAAAATGGTAAGAATTAAAATCACAGGAATAGAATATAATGGTTTGTATTCAGATTTTAACGCTCTTTCAAGTGGTCTCGCCGGTTTTTATCTATCTCTTCTAGTTTTTGCTCTACAGGGGGGGGGGGCAATCATTTCCTGACACCCCGTATATATATATATATAAATTTAACCATGCACTATATATTCATATATGGGGTGATTTTTTAAACATCTGACACTTTGAAAGGTTTGGAATTTTTTTATTAACAAATAAAAACATGAAATTTTTACTGTATCCTCTGCACACATGGGGAATTAGTTCCCTTGAGTATCACACATACATCATACCTTGCACGCGGGATTAATTCCCCGTGTGTAGAGAAAGTACAGTAAAAATTTCATGCTTTTATTTCAATTATTAAAAAAATAACAAACCTTTTAATGTGTCAAATGTTTAAAAAGCATCCGAAATATACATAAATAATTGCATTGCGATAGATGTATTTTAGGTACCAAGAGTAGGGTACCATTAGACAAAATAATAATTGTATTGCTTACCAGCAGGGCCGCCGAGACGGCGGGGAAGCCGGGATAAATTCCCGGGGGCCGGATAAAAAATATTAATAAAGCAGTTGATTAAATAACAGAGAGGAAATATAATTAATGAACATACATCTTATAGAGATTATCATAGTCAAACTGAACTAGATAAAATATTATCCGCGTCCACCAATGCCCAAGACCGACTGACAGATCTGGGAACCATTGTAATTGAAAGCCAGTTAGCCTGCACTTTACATTTCATCAGAATCATTTACCACTTTGCTAGAGAGAAGGCAAAGAAAGTACACTTCTAATTATAAAAATCTTGCAGTAAACAGTTGTCTTGCCTGCATGGACTGGTACTGCATTTGTTAATTTGTGTGGTGTTAGAATTAATATATTGATTCGAAAAATAAAATGGTCATTTTCCTCTGAGTTGTTTATTCATATTGTATTTTGAATAGTGACTTGGACATATAATCAGTTTGCTCGTTATGTACACAAAAACATTCATAATAAAATACTGAGTAAACAGGGGGGTGCCCATATACCAATCCTTTCCCGAGGACCGGGGCAGCTCTCGGCGGCCCTGCTTACCAGTAGTCCTGAAGGACCAAATTTAGACCAATTTTGCGCATAATTTTTTGGTGCTTAAACTGACTATATTACAAAGATGCTCGTCATAAAGGTTTGCCTTTTACAAGTAAAGTTTTCTAAAGAAAAGATAAAACTTTAAAAAAAAACTAGGAAATTTTGATAAAGTTTCGAAATGTTACAAAGTAGATGGGGTGATCCATGTCGCAAGCGAAGAAAACCAAGCTCTCTGACCAGATAATTTCAAAATGCTTTAAAATATGACTTCAGGCGAATGTATTTTGATTATTTTTATTTACTCTCAATATGGAAATTCAAATACGAAACAATGTATGCTTGATTCCAAAAAGTTTGAAGATCATACGAATGAGTTTTGTTACCAAAGTTTTGGACTCTGTCAAAAGTATTTATGCTGACTTTTAAAGCAAATCGTTTAAGAACAGAACTTGATGTAACGTTTTTATCAAATATATATTTTGAAAAACGTTTAAAAGCACTTAACCATAACTTGTGATGAGCTAAATGACAAATGAACAAATTTTGAAAACTATAAGCAAGTTAGTTTTGAAGATTACCTCCACAACTTCTTCATTTGAGCGAACATTCCCTGCTTCAAAACGGATAAAATCTTGCACAAAAAACACTCAAGAACTTGCATCAAAAGAACAGAAACGCCAACTCCACCAGCAAGTAATTGATGACGTTGCAGTAGCTGATATACTTAAGAGACAGCGAGGAGAATAGAGCTAAATTACAATTATATACTGGATATATAAGGTAAGAAATGTTTATATTTTATAGTATGCCCAATAAAATTTACCACCGCAAACCATATATATATATATATATATATATATATATATTATATATAGTGTCCCATAAGTCTGGTCTCATAGGAAAATTTATTTTAAATTAAATTTTCCTATGGGACCGGACTTATGGCGTTATGGGACACCCTGTATATAGAGGTCAAGACAGTTCTTAAGAATATCTTTATTAAAAAACGTTCAATGAACGCTAAAAACGAATATATTCATTTCACAGTAAACTATTATAAATAGGACCTATGTACAAACGATACTCCAAAAAGACCAGTGAAAAGGCTAAAAAAACTACATAATTAACCAATTAAAACGTTAAGACCTTAAGAGTTAGAATAAACGTAAACTATTTGGAGAATAAATCAATTTAAAGATATTAAAATGGGTCCTAATTTCTGTAAATATAAATTCACTCGTTCATCAAGCTCATTACTGAGCTTGGTGAAAGCTTTTAACTTATTCAACGCAATTCCAGATTGGTTTGCATCATATATATATATATATATATATATATATATATATATATATATATATATATATACGTGTGTGTGTGTTATAGGGAATCTGTGTAATTAGGGATTTCATGAAATCCCTAAAATACTTGTATTCAAGGATTTTATGTAAAGTTAAGTCGTGATATTTTCGTTAAACCTACGGGAAAATTACTGAATGCCCGGTTAGGTTAATTGAATGCCCGGTTAGGTCAACTGTACGCCCTTCACGATGGTTAGGTTAAGTTGTGATATTTTGTTGAAAACTAATGAAAATATCACGACTCTCTCTCTCTCTCTCTCTATATATATATATATATATATATATACTGTATATATATATACATATTAGAGAGAGAGAGAGAGAGAGAGAGAGAGAGAGAAGAGGAGAGAGAGAGAGAGAGAGAGAGAGAGAGAGAGAGAGAGAGAGAGAGATGATGTTTCTTCGTCTATACATGCCTGTAATCTTCACCAAATTTAGTATATGAGAGTAATGGATAACCAGGGAATGCTTTAGTAACGGACTCACCCCTCCCAATCTTCCCCTAGGTTGTATTTTTCTTGGGGGTGGGGGCAGGTTGCTGAGCAAGGCGCAGCGGCCATTTTAGAATATATATATATATAAGAAATGATTCACAATTTGAACGTGAACTTTATTAAATGTGATACAGCCCTCAAGGGAAATGAAAAACGAATATTTTTCTTTTTCCCTGGAGGTTGTATCGCGCGCACACACACACACACACACACACACATATATATATATATATATATTATATATATATATATATATATATATATATATATATATATATTCAAGAGGTGGTGGTTCGAACCCTGGTGGGGACAATGTTTGTCTATATTACTTTTGTTACCTTTATTGGCTTTGAACGACGGTTCAGGATCGATCTGCGGTCGATCCCTTTGCAGCATCCCGCCTCATTTTCTGGATTTGATGGAAGAGAAAGGTGCTTTCCACTCTCATCCTGTCCTCGTAGCGAGCTAGGCATGGCTGATCGAAGAAACCCTATGGATCGCGTTGAAATTCCTCAAGATGTTGACGTCAAATTTGCCTCTTGCCCCTCTTCTGGTTTGGTGTCAAATTTCTGGGCACCCATCTTGCCGAGACCTTGCTAATGTTTAGATTTGCATGCAAAATGCATTCAACTGATCTTATGTTTATGGTAAGAACACAGTTTAATTGGCTAATGGTGATACGCCTGTCTGCCATCAGTGTGTCAAGAACAACATTCGCCATTTCATCAGCTGTCACTCACTGGGTCGTCATGACCTCGGCTCATCTTCTGTACTCCGTCTGCCACGTTTCAGTTCAGTAGACCAATTCTTAACACTGTGCTGTATGAAGGGGGATGTTGACCTAATGTTTGCCACTTTGCACCATATCAGCATGAGTTTCCTTAGGTGTCACTCCCTTGAGATGAAAATATTTGATCAAGGCTCGATATTCGATGCGTCCTATTTTCATAAAATTGACATGGAGTCCTAGGAAAACTCAGTCACTATCTGAAAAATAAAAAAAAGACAAAGGTAACTAATCAGTCATAATCAGTCACGCTTCACCAGTACAGTTGTACTACGTATCTACAAATTTTCATCGAGTTCTGACTATTCTTTGATAGTCAGGCGAGAAGATTATGGGACACCTCTCGTAGGTTAATCATTGTGTTCCATGATCATAGGACAGTACAGGCTGTCTGTATTTTCATTAAATCTACAATATATTAAAATCCCTGCGATGAAAGTGCGCGAGCGACCTCCTTAGAGATTGATCCTTGATTAAAGCCCGTAAGGTGCTTATATATATATATATATATATATATATATATATATATATATATATATATATATATATATATATATATATATATATATATATATATATATATATGGTTAGTTAATTACGCTTCCATTTGGTGGTCTGTATGTTGTTGATATGTTAAAATTGTCTGTGTCGAAAATAAGATTTACCGATATGTTTTGATGAGAGGTACATTAATATAGGAAAACATAATATACGCAATAGTATAATATATGCATAATATACGCAAAACAAGTTTTGTGTATTTGATGGTATTTTTACATACTGTAAATTCGTATATACACATCTTTCTATCTCTATGGAAAATGACAAAAGAAGTTTGGGCTTCTAGGAAAAATAAAGTTGTCTTTGTGGGTCTCGTATGACTGTTTCCGTTATTACACGTAAGTCTAATTACATGAAAATCTGTTTCAATTAAAGTTAAGGCGGTTCCACTGTCATTGTGTTTACCAAGGCTCTTAATCAGTATAAAACTAATGGAAGGCTTTCGTCAGGCTTTGCATTGAAGTCGTTGTGGGATAAATAATGAGAGAGAGAGTTACAAGGAGTTACAAGGAAAAGAAGTACCTCAAAAGGCCTTGCGGCCCATACCGAGGAGGTACCAATGGCAACGGGTGCCAGGGAAAATTTTTTACACCCTCAAATAGGGTGCAAGATTTGGTCTAACCTTTTCTTAAAATGATCCACAGAGGAACTGTTCACAACTTCCGAAGGTAACCTGTTCCATGTGTCACAGATCTTATACGTAAAGTAATTCCCACACACACTAGTCCTAAACCGCTTCAAATCCAACTTCCAACCATTGTTGCGAGTTGGGTTATCATTTAAACTAAACATGCTTCTAAAATCGACATCGTTGAACCCGCGTAAGAACTTGAAAACCTCGATCAGTTGACCGCGCAGCCTCCGAGTTTCCAGTGAAAACAAGTTCAGGGCGCGTAACCGTCGATTGTAGTCCAAATACCTAACGGAAGGGATTAACTTTGTGGCTCTCGCCTGCACTCGCTCCAGCCTCTCAATATCTTTCCTGAGGGTGGGCGACCAAAACTGCACAGCAAGTTCCAGGTGCGCCGAACCAGGGAATTGTACAGAGAGAGCACAATCTCCTTGTTCCGAAACTGAAATTGCCTCCTAATATAACCTAACAGCTTCTGGGCTTTCTTTTCAACCTCTACGCACTGTTTGGTAAACTTAAGGTCGCTGCTAATTAGCACACCCAAGTCCTTTTCCAAATCAGTCGCCTCGATATTACTCCCTAACATCGAGTAGTCCGACTTGGGATTGGCGTAGCCAATGTGCATCACTTTGCATTTACCCAAGTTAAACGGCATTTGCCATTTTTCGGACCACTCTCCTATCCTACCTAGGTCCGCACGCAGTTGCTCGATCGCCTCCGGCGTCCCAACATTGGCCCCAAGCTTGGTGTCATCAGCGAATTTGGCGATCCGACTGACGATGCCACCGTCTATATCATTTATGTAAATGATAAACAACAGCAGCCCCAAAACGGAACCCTGAGGAACCCCACTAGTGACCGAGGCCCAACCCGAACTAGCACCTTTAATTACAACCCTCTGCCGCCTATTCTTCAGCCAGTTTTCAATCCACCTACCTATTTCCCCATCGATACCCAGCGCGCGCACTTTCGCCATTAGCCGGCGGTGAGGTACCTTATCAAAGGCTTTCTGAAAGTCGAGATAAAGTATATCAATCGCCCTACTCTTATCATACTCACCCAACATGACGTGAAAAAACTCGAGCAAGTTGGTGAGACACGACTTATGCCGTCTAAACCCATGTTGGGAGTCCACAAGCAGCTTGTACGAATCCAAATGGTCAACTATCCTATCCGCTATTATCCCCTCTAATAATTTACCTACAACTGAAATGAGACTAATGGGACGATAGTTCCCTGGACTTTCGTGATCCCCTTTCTTAAAGATAGGGGTCACGTTGGCTTCCCTCCAGTCACCAGGCACCTGGCCCGTCTCCAACGATTTGTTGAAGACTGTAGCCAGGTGGGGAGCCACCTGGTCGCGCACCTCCCGCAACACTATGGGGAGAAACTGGTCTGGCCCAGGAGCCTTAAACGCGCTCAGTTTGTCTGTTCTATCGGCAACGACTGTCGCAGTACATCGAACACTAGAGAGAGAGAGAGAGAGAGAGAGAGAGGAGAGAGAGAGAGAGAGAGAGAGAGAGAGAGAGAGTATGGAAACAAAAGCCAAAAATCCGCATTGAACTTTTATGTGAAATATATACTCTTACATATTCTTACAAGTTTTATAATGAAGTGTAGTTTCTTGTAATATAGAGAATTTTTTCTGCTAAAAGTTGTAAGGTGTACTGCTAAGGAATGTTATTGTTAATGCCCGATGGAATAAATGAGACACACACACACACACACACACACACACACACACACACAGTCTCTCTGTTTCATATATATATATAAGGGTGTGTGTGTGTGTGTGTGTGTGTGCCAATTATTTATTCTTTCCCTACCGACATTTCACAATAAATAGTGTTTTTAACAAATTTTTAAAAAGTCGAGAAGAAATTAATTTTCTATATTGTAATCGTCGTCCTTTTAAAAGATGTCAGTAAAAAGTACCAAATAGTCCACTGATTTGGTGGAAATCGTGCATGTTTTGGCGAGTCTTCCTAGTTCTTAGTATCAATTAATATCGGTTCCGATAATCGGGATACACTGATCTGAAAGATAGGTGTGTCTCAATGTATCCCGACTTATGTAACCGACGATCCATGGATTTTCTCTGTTAGTTATTCTGAGGAAGTTTCGGCCGCGAATAACACAGGCCTGCGAATGAGAACTTTGTAAGAGTTGTTTTCTTACTAACAACTGATTTTATATAATTCAACTACGCTCATTTCGAATAAGGTGTCCATTTTTTCTATCACCTAAGGATTTTTTGCAAACTGGAAGGGAAAAAACAACAACATAAATAAATATTATTTATTTCAATTTAAATTAGGTACAAATTTACATTACGTACAAATGCAAACAACTTTAAAAAGAAAGAAGACTATTAACGTCAATTACATATTCATCTTTATTTGTCTTGAGTTTTCTTGCGAGATCTCTGCCTTTTAGTCTCGAATGTACGCGCTGTTCCTTTTCTTTTATGTAATAATTCTGGAGTATCCCGTTTCAACATCCAACAGTAATGAGCCATCATGCTGACGTCCCACCTCCCCTGATATCTCTTCTCCATTTCTTTGATGTCTTGGTGAGTCAATTTTAATGAAAATTATTTACATATGTAATATGAACTATGACATTTTATGAAAACTTTGTACGTGATGGCGAAAAATGAATATTATTTTCGGAATCAGCATCGTGCAAAAATTACTAAATAAATGATGAAATATTTCGGAGAACAAAACCATCGCAGGCACGTGTAATTGTTGCGTAATTTAGTTATAAAAATTGTGGAAACACCATTTGAATAAATAATTAAGAAGGCGTGTTTTTATATTTTTTAGTCTGAATTATCTTTTGTTCGCTCATTTCTGTAATTAGGAACCAGCGTTTAAAATTAATTATTCGCCGTTAACGCCACTCTCTCCTAAAGTACAGGGTGTTCATAAAGCCACTCTACTGAATATGGAAAATGACTTTACCCATATTCACTCGCGTGACTTTATGAACACCCTGTACATTCAAAGAGTCTATTTTACTCATTGTTAAAATTAAAAGATAGAGTCTTATTTTTGGATAATTAGCTTTTGTCCATTGTATTTGATTAAAAAGGCATCACCAATACGAGGAAACCAAATCAGGTATAGCCTGAAGTCAGTCAGTCTGCGAATATTGAGTTTTTATTAATTTTTTTTCTTTCTTATCCAAAGAAAATTTTGACGCTTTTTTATTATTTCTGACATTTCAGGCCCTTATTAAGTACTAACCATTTTTTTATATACAGATTTTTAAGACGATATTCATTGACTATTATATATATATATATATATATATTCCCACAGGGAAAAATGAAAAGCAATTCCAAACCCTTTCGTGTATTCAACAGTACACCTCGTCAAAAATGACGAGGTGTACTTTTGAATACACAAAAGGCCTTGGAATCGCTTTTCATTTCTCCTTGTGGGTGTACATCACTTATTTCATCACTTATCTGTCTATATACCCCATATATATATATATATATATATATATATATATATATATATATATATATATATATATATATATATATATATATATATATATATATAGTGGACCTTGTTTTAGCCGTTTAAGGTGATAATGATTTAATTGTATGCTAGTGATTAATTGATGCAATGACTGATTGCTTATTAATGAAATGCTGGGTTAATAATTTATGATGTAAAGTTTCACCAATTGAAAATGGCTAAATGGAGTAGGCCACCATACTATTGGAAGTGACAGGAATGGCAGCGAGGGTCACCAGCTTGGATTACGCCCAAGCAAATTAATATTAAGGTTATAAAATACACCTTATAGTTTTGTATTTTATTATGAAAATAAAGCCGTTATTTATTCACTGTGGTTAACAAAGAATTGACAGTAATTAATTGATAGTTTTATGTTTTGCTTATGACATAGACTTAGCTAATAAGATGAAATGTTAATATCTTAATTGACACGTAATACATTGATGATATGTAAATGGCATGCAACATGGAACATTGAATGGGCCTAGTAAATGATATAAAGAATGCACGTGCGTTTGGTACATTGAATGGAATACGTGACACTGTGATTAAGTAGGCTAGATGATTGAGTGGGCCTAGTAATGATATAAAGAATGCACGTGCGTTTGGTATATTGAATGGAAAACATGACACTCTGATTAAGTAGGCTAGATGATTGAATGGGCCTAGTAATGATATAAAGAATGCACGTGCGTTTGGTACATTGAATGGAAAACATGACACTCTGATTAAGTAGGCTAATTAATTGCATGGATGAACATAGAATAATTGATGCGGCCTAATAATAGTGGATTGAAATGCTTGACAATGATTACACAAATAGCATTTATATATAAGACCATTATGTGATGTTAAGTGATTACGCCAAGAGAATATTTAGTTATCACACAAATATATGAATTGAACATAATAACGGATGATACGCGGAATTACGGTATTGAAATGACACTTGAATTGGATAACAGGCCTACTGCGTTCTTTCACGAGTCAGTTGGAACGCTTAATTACACTTGGGGTATAGTCTACCGTTCGGCGGTAGGTTAATGTAGGCTTCACAAGAGTACTTAGAATAGGCTGTACTTATCTCGGGACGATGTAAACTCTGTTGAAGGCGGGTTGAAGAGGAACCTATTACCGTAGACTCGAATTGTCGTTGTCCGTTAAGCCTCTCGAGATGATGGAGATGCTTGTTGTAGGATTCGTACGGAGGCCTGAGGTGATGTTACTTCTCGAGGTGCAGGATGGCCTATAAATGATCTTGCAGGCGTAGGCCTGAGGTGCTGAATATATCGAGGAATGTAGAGAAACTTGAAGGCTGACCTTGTAAACCGTAGGCCCGAAGTGATTCTGGTTGTGCTTCGAAGGATTGCTTCTGCAGGCGGTCTGTAGAAGGTCTTACTTGATGATAAATCGTAGGCCTTGAAGGAAAAGCAGGCCGCTCCTCCGGCAGGGAGCCGGAGGACGGTTGACGTGATGAGATCTGCTCGACGAGGTAGAAAGCGAGTGTCTGTGTGAGTGAGTGAGAATGTGAGTGGAAGCTCGCTTTATACGTAGTTCCTGTGACGTAGGACTTCGCGCCAAATCTTAAGACGCCTTGTCCCCGCGTCCTTTTGTTGATAAGGGCTTGCGTTCGCGCCTTTTGGGAAGAAACAGACTCTTTCATTGTTCTGAATCCGTGTCCACGTGTGTCTTCCAAGACTGTTTGATGATAGCGTGGAAGGAAAGGATTTGTCCATCTACTTGTTGGTCTATTTCTTGTCGATCCGCTATATATATATATATATATATATATATTATATATATATATATATATATATCCCATGAGATTACTAAAAGGCTACAAGTTTACAGATTTAATGTTAAACTAACAAAAATAGAGGATTGGGAAAGGTAGCGAAACCTGTTTAAAGATACGAAATTACGAATAAGTTGGTAGTTTGTTTAGGACAGCCAAACTTTCAGGGTAACGTGACCAACTTTTAAGTCGCCCAAACTGGAAAACTTAGGCGTTTTGAGGGATAAATCCACTGTAATTTAAGGTGAAACTTGTGGTGTTTTTGAAAGTTCGCTCTAATTTGAACTGATATCGGCATTTCTTTTAAAAAATCAGCCGTACGAAATTGCAGACTTTACCTTCAAATAAAAATGGCTGCCATAGAAGGCTGAAAGGAAAATGTAGGCTAAACCTAGGCTAAGTCACGTTTGAGGTCTGATTTTTTTTTATTCTTTTGGGAGCGATCTAATAATTATAATAATAATAACGGTTCTTTTGCATTATCCTCCCAACACTAATTTTTTTTATATAATGTTCGTTTGGTTTTGGTTATGGTACTTTATTTTCCTTCCATTATAAATGGAGGATAATGCAAAAGTACCATGCAAAAGTACCATAATAACTAATAATAATCATCTAGGATCACCTGAAGATCAGGGCCCCCAGCATTCTTTAGTTAGCCTTATAAGGCTAACTAATGAAGGCTGGGGGCCCAGATCTTTCGGTGATCCATCGTCCATTTTAATGTGGCTGACAATTACTCTCGCATATATATATATATTATATATATATATATATATATATATATATATATATATATACCTACAGCCTTATGAATGTGCCTGCACGATGCTTAATTTCTCAGTAAATATTGGATTTGAACTGCGTTACTATATACAACTGGGCTACGTCGTAGCCACTGTCGTAACACCTCTTCCCTTTGAAGCGACATTGGGTCGGATAGTAGTTGGATGGGAGACCGTCCTCCGCGTCCAAACTATATAGCGACCCGTGGTTCGGATCCCACGTAAAGCTGTAGGTCCCCTCCGTTATATAACGTTAGATGTTGCGAAGGAGGTTTAAACAACCCTAGTACACATGTCATCTAAATTTAACTATATATATATTATATATATATATATATATATATATATTATTATATTATATATATAAGCACACCGGACAAAAAATTAGTCACCCCTAATAGCACCGATAGTAGGAAGTTCAAGGTCACACAGAGGGCGCTGATGTAGCATTGGTAAGTGACAAGTAGCGGTGACGTAGCACACAGGATCAGATCTGTTTCGTGAGGTGGTGAAGAACAAAGTGTGTGTTGGATATAGTCTGCAAAATGGGTCGTGAGGCAGACGTTACTCAGTGGCAAAAAGGAGCCATCGTGTTTGGCAGAGCCCACGGACACAAAATGTCTGAAGTAGCCCAATTTGTTGGTGTGTCAACGCGTACTGTCCAGCGAGTTTACAAAGAGTGGTGTAGTTCGCAATCAACTGACAATCGACGGCGTAACTGTGGCCGGAAAACAATTCTCGACAATAGGGACCGCCGCCATGTTTCTCGTCTAGTAACTGCAAATCGTTTTCAAACCAGAGAACAATTGCTCCAAGAAACCAATGAGGTTCTCCAGCGACCAATTTCCGAACGGACATTGCGACGAGAACTGCATGCGATGGACATCTGGAGCAGGGTACCACGGAAGAGGCCGCTGTTAACAGCAAGTCACAAATTGGCACGTTATAAATGGGCTCAGAGGCACAAAAACTGGACTGCGGCAGATTGGAAACGTGTAATTTGGTCCGATGAGTCCCGTTTTGTTTGTTCTCCAATGATGGGAGGCGACGAGTACATCGCAGGTCCAATGAAGCCTTTAATCCTGAATGCGTCGAAAGTGTTGTTCAGGCTGGAAACAGAAAGTGAAGCGCAGGAATAGACACCCACGGACTCTGGCGGAACTTCGGGACCGGCTGATGAACGAGTGGCAGCAAATCGATGTTCAGTACATGCACAACCTCGTAGAGTCTCTGCCTCGCCGGATTCGTGCGGTTATCAAGGCCAGAGCGCCGTCACACGTTATTAGGTACATTCTGAGAGGGGTGACATTTTTTGTCCGGTGTGCTTATATATATATATATATATATATATATATATATATATATATATATATATATATATATATATATCACAAAGCAACACGCGATCTTTTAATAAGCATAGAACCACAAGGCAAAGAACCACAAGGAACCACAAGCAAAGAACCATCCTATCTATTTCTTTCTGTCCCTGAAGATGTGAATATATCACGAAAGCGCTCGGACTTCGTGTTTCCTTTTCCTTTTCCCTGTGGTTCTTTGCTGATATATATATATATATATATATATTTATATATATATTTTTTTTGTGTGTGTGTGTGTGTGTGTATATTTTATACGCTCATTTAAATTCCAAACGCGCAGCACGCAGCATCAATGTAGGTCTTTATTAAAATCTTTTAACTTTCTGACTATATATTTATTCAAGAAGAAAATACGGTTATACTTTTTGAAATATATTTTGAGACTATTTTTCATCACACTTTTATTTAAGTCTACAATAATTTAAAAGTTAACTAATATCAAAGTTTGTAGCGAAGGAAAATGGCTTCAAGGATGTTTTTCGAAATGAAGTTAAGTTACAATTTATGAACTAGGATCACCTGAAGATCAGGGCCCCCAGCCTTCTTTAGTTAGCCTTATAAGGCTAACTAACGAAAATATCACGACTTAACCTAACCAATCGTTAGGTCAACTGTACGCCCTTGACGATTGGTTAGGTTAGGTGGTGATATTTTCGTTAGTTAGCCTTATAAAGCCAACTAAAGAAGGCTGGGGGCCCTGATCTTCGGGTGATCCATGAAGTACGAACTTATAAACATATTTTTATTGGTTTTCTGATGATAAGAAATAATTTTAAAGATTTGATGGATCAAATGTAGAATTCGGACTAACGAAAATATCATGACCTAACCTAACCAATCGTCAAGGGCGTACAGTTAACCTAACGATTGGTTAGGTTAGGTTGTGATATTTTCGTTAGTTAGCCTTATAAAGCTAACTAAAGAAGGCTGGGGTCCGAATTCTACATTTGATCCGATTTGATTCTTTTTACTTATATTTTGAGGGTAGTGGTCAGTGTTGTATGAAAGCAATGTTGCAAACGTGTAATTTAGTTTTCATATGTGGTCAGCCAATGTTGCAAAGTATAATTTTATTAATTACGTTACAGTTACATGTAACGGCCTGTACGCATAGATTCTGATTGTTTAAACCAGATAGTTTTAGTGATTCTTTCGTAGAATTGTGGAGTTGAATAATGCCAAAAATTAGTTAGTGTAAAAAAAACATCTAAAGACGTGTAAATTTCTTTCAGGGAGGGATTTTCAACCGTTCGTCTACCGCGTACACCTTTTACATTGTAGTACCCCCAGAAATGATGAATTCATAGAAAATACAAGAATGACATTCAGTTATGTTGTATTAATGTTCCTAACTCTACAAATATAATAATAATGGCATATGACCCCCTCGTAAATCCCAGGCGTACCCCAGGTTGAAAACCCCTGCTTTAAAGGTTAGCTGAATATATCAAAACATTAAAATACTTTGAAAAGAAAATTTATTACATAACAGACTAATTAATTTAACGATGAAGACTGTTAATTTAACGAAAGATAAGATTAATTTCAGTATTAATAAACGTTTCATTAATGCTCAAAGTTCAAATTCCTCGTGAAACATCTTTCAAAGTTCCTCAAAAACTGTAATTGCTTTTAGTAGAAAATGTAATTCCCACTTGGCAAAAAAAACGATAGTAATCTTTTAGTTCGTTGAACTTTTCTTAACCATCACACTTGAAAACATGAAACTATAGTGCATACACATTTCAGACCCACACCTACACTTAAACACACACACACAACACACACACACACACACACACACACAGACACACACGCGAACAAGCACAATGTACAGTCACGTTCAAAATTGCGTATGCCAGATGAAACTACATGGAAAAATAAGGCACACGGAATTTTGTCCGTGATCTATCTATCTATCTATCTATCTATCCACTGAAAACGCCGACTGTACAAAATTCGTTAAAACTACAAAGGATTTTTTGGGAGTGAAGTACTTTAAAGGTTAAAAATTACATTAAATAATAAATGGTAAAACTATAAAGTTGTAAAAGGCGTATTATTACTTGCATTTCTTCAAATTGAAGGAATCCAAGTGTAATTATGCATAAATAGTTATTTCAGCGTCATTATCATAGTTTCCATAAATATTCTGAGCCGTAAATAAGCTCGTACTTAACTAAAATAGTAGGTACTAGTCAGTGGCGTAACTGGAGTAAAAACGTTGGGAGGGTGGGGACGAACGCAATCCTATTGTTAGAAGCATTCATTTCCTATGAGAGTAATTATAAAAGTTGGGGGGGGGACAACTTTTAGAATTACTCCCATAGATAATGAGTTATAGATAATGATGTTAAAATGGGCGTTTACATAATAAAATGGGCGTTTCAATAATGCCACATCAGTTTGGCATTCAGATTTTTGTGACACCTCAAGTGTTACGCAAATCTTATGCAAATCTTACGCGAGTTCACGCGATTCTGACGTCATACTCAATGTCTAAAAAACGCTGTTAAGAGGTTCCTGTTCATTTCCTGGAAATCGGAGGAGGAAAACCTAAAAATATTTTTGGTCAGGAATGTGTCCTGTACAAGATCATAAACTGTGAACACGAAAATTTGCCGGTGAAACAAAACAGTCCGTCGCGCGCCACCGATATTCCAGACACAGTGAAACATTTTAGATTTAATAGTTCGCCGCTTATACGACTGGAACCAGTATCATTTCAATCAATTCTCCGTTATCTTCTTCCGCCGCGTTACGAGGAGAACTGATTCATATTTAGACATTATTTTATATTCTTTTGTTTTTTTTATTGTATTAGTATTTTGCACTCTCTGCTATTGGACAGGATGGACTAAAGTTACCTCGTAAGTCTCTCTCTCTCTCTCTCCTCTCTCTCTCTCTCTCTCTCTCTCTCTCTCAGACGTGGATAATTTACCAGCAATTTTGGACTGCCTTCTGTTGTTATATATACAGGGTGGGCCGAAAGTCTAGATCCATAGGAAAATATTTATTTTAATACATAAATTACAACAAATGGTAAATACTTAAAATGAATATCAACTTTAACTCGTAAATGCGTATCCGTGATACTGTACAGTAGTTCGTACTCCAGTATAAATACTCAAATACTTTTTTTATTTCAGCCCAGAAATGGCTTCGAATCTAACAACAGAAGACTGGGTAGAACTTGTGCTCATGTACGCAAGACAGGGCGATACACACAGAGAAGTTGCTACCGAATTTAATAGAAATCATCCTGATAAGCATCCAGTAACACATGCGACTGTTGGCAAGTTGTTTAAACGTTTCAAAGAAACAGGAAGTGTACATGATCGACGGCGTTCTGGTCGTCCAAAAACTGCAACTGATGAAAATACCTCTGCAATGGTATGTGAAACTTTAACGAATAGTCCAGTAAAGTCAACAAGAAGATTATCAAATGAAACACGCATCTCGAAAACGTCAATTCGAAGAATTATTAAAAATCATAAATTCCATCCCTAAGTGTCTCGATGTCAGAGGCCGCCAATTTGAGCATTTGTTATAATTTGTTGTTTATACTGGAGTACGAACCACTGTACAGTATCACGGATACGCATTTACGAGTTAAAGTTGATATTCATTTTAAGTATTTACCATTTGTTGTAATTTATGTATTAAAATAAATATTTTCCTATGGATCCAGACTTTCGGCCCACCCTGTATATATATATATATATATATATATATATATATATATATATATATATATATATATATATATATATATATACACGGTGAACCAAAAGTAGGTGGACAGTAGGTTGAATACGGTTTGTGTTATATTATATTATAACTATGGTGTTCATTATAACTATGGTGTTTGTGTTATATATATTAAATATTATAACTAAATTTATTTAAATTTTATTTTGTATTATAGTATACAAAAAAATTAAATATGTATTCTCAAAATAAACGTTATCATTTACTGTCCACCTACATTTGGTTCACCCTATATATATATATATATATATATATATATATATATATATATATATATATATATATTAGGGTGGTCCTCCCTTATAGAGGCGATATTTTTTTTGGTAATTTACATGCTCCCACCCAATAAAGTTGTTCCATTTTATAAGAAAATAATTCTGCTTCAATTTGAGCTCGATCGGTTAATAATTAGAGGTGGCTGTCGAAGCTTGAAGTTACCACAAAACTGCAAGGCGGGGGTTTTCTATTGACCCCCTGAACAATCTCAGTTAGCCCCAGGGATCCATGGATCACCACTTGGGAACCACTGATATAATGTGTAGTTAAAAGATTTTTATTTTGCATATATATTTTAAATTATAAGCGTTATACATAACACTGATGACGTACTATTTTGAATCGTCATGGCTGGCAAGACCACTCACTGTAGCTCACTGTTTAAGATCTTCTTAGTAGGTTCAGGATATTTCTTCCTGTGTTGCTCCACGACTTTCAATAGGTATTGAAGTTGTTCTTCATTCTTAGTGTGTTTTCCACTATAATCCTGGATAAGTGCAATCCCGCGTTCGGCATTGTCGTTCACGACCTTGATGTTTTCAACTTTCCGAAGAGCCTCTTGAAACTCATCATCTGAGTCCCATGTTGACGGGTCTTTTTGCATAAATGCAGTATTGATATTGAGGGCCCGTATAAGCTTGAAAGAGTTTCTCGTGCTCAAGGAATCCAATGTTGGGAGATGATCTTGACGAAGGCTCACACGTTAGGACATTTTAGGCTGCCTTCTGTCTCATTAATTCCCTTTACAATTAATCTTTTTGTGTCTACTGATACAGAAGCATCAAACAGTGCTAATCCCACCATTTCCTCAGATAGGTACCACAAGTGGCCAGCAAATTTAGATGCTGCAGATTTTGCCCATTTTAAGGATTTCGTTCAAAATTTAAAGTTTGACAGCCACCCCTAAATATTATCGGATCTGGTAAAAACTTTGCCAAATAATTTTTTTATGAAGTGGAACTACTTTATCGGGTGGGAGCAGTAAAAATAAAAAATTCGTTTTTGAGGACCACCCTAATATATATATATCTTATATTATATTTATTTAAAAAAAATTAAAGCAGAGAAGCTGATACTTCAGTGTTGATTCCTTAAGCATGTGTGATAAATAGCATAAATTATTTAAAATGGTTCTTTAACTTAAACCCAAAGTCTTCACAAGTTTGTTCTTCATCTGTCAATTGAAGGAAATAATTCATACTAAAACTGCGCAAACAATGCCTTGAAGAATAAATATTTACTACAGATACATTTTTTAAGCTGTTTTAAGTGTTTCGTTTCTTACGAAACATTCTTAAAACTAAAAGTTAGGTAGTTAATCCTTAATTAGTGAATTATATGCAAGATGTATGCAAGATGTTTCTCAGTAAAAAATCTTTGAGGATCACCTGAAGATCAGACCCCCCCCTCAGCCTTCTTTAGTTTGCTCTATAAGGCTAACTAACGAAAATATCACCACCTAACCTAACCAATCGTCAAGGGCAGGGTTGTGGAGTCGGTCCAAAATTTTAATTTTCCGACTCCGACTCCGACTCCACACATTGTAAAATTTCGACTCCGACTCCGACTCCACACATTGTAAAAAATCTAAAAATCCGACTCCGACTCCTCACATTTTAAATATACGACTCCGACTCCTCTAGTGTTTCACTCTATAATTATCATAATAATAAGACATTTCATCACCACCACACTAAGTGTGAAATTTTATATTTTATATTTTATATTTAAATAAATATTAATTGTATATTCTGAAAATGTAAAAAAAAAATATTAAAAAACTTAATCTAGGGGCTATCAATGAATAAGGTTTATTGACCAAAAAAACTAAATAACCTAAATGTTAGTATTTAGGATTTAGAAATTAAGGGTGACACAGGACAGAAATTGGAGTCGGAGTCGGAAGTTTTTTTACCGATCCGACTCCGACTCCGCCCTGAAACGTGCGACTCCACGACTCCGACTCCACGACTCCGACTCCGACTCCACAACCCTGGTCAAGGGCGTACAGTTGACCTCACGATTGATTAGATTAGGTCGTGATATTTTCGTTAGTTAATCTTAAAAAGCTAACTAAAGAAGGCTGGGGGGCGGGGGCCCTGATCTTCAGGTGATCCATCGTTGCTTTTAAATAGGGAATTATTTAGGGCGTGAGCAATACCGGATGTTCGTAACGTTGTCATATTCTGTCTGTCGGATTTAAGGATGAAGGAATCCTGTCGGATTAAAAATGCAGGAATCCTGTTCATTTGAAGCAAAATCAATACGAATCTTATCGTAATGAGAAATATTGAAAATGAATTAGATATTCGTGTTACAGTTACATCCTTTTCAGAGTTTCCAATTTTTTATTTCTCGTCCATTTGTTACGATTTCAACAACAAAGTAAATGTCGCTTGGTTCTTCTCGTAGGACTCGCTCGCTCTTCGTGTAACGCTTTACAATGCGAGTATTCTATTCACCCATCTACCATGTTCACTTTGTATCAAACTACGTATAAATATACAATAATGGGATCACCTGAAGATCAGGGCCCCCAGCCTTCTTTAGTTAGCTTTATAAGGCTAACTAACGAAAATATCACCACCTAACCTAACCATTCGTCAAGGTCGTACAGTTGACCTAGCCTTATAATGCTAACTAACGAATGCTGGGGCCCTGATCTTCAGGTGATCCGTAAATAAATAAATATCTCCATGAAATCACTTAAATTAATTACTTTCGAATTAACTTTGAGCATTCTGAAAAAAGTCGAAATTAAAAGAAAAGTTTGTAAGAACGAAAATAGTTTTTACTCTTCCATTTTAATGATAGAGAATCAGATTCTCTCTCTCTCTCTCTCTCTCTCTCTCTTTCGTTCGTTCGTTCGCTCGCTCGCTCTTTCTCTCTTCCAAAATTGATGAAGCAGCAGGACACAATAGCAACGAAGTTCAAACTTCAACGAACCATATCAAATTATCTGACGGAGATACAGATAATTCGGAGAAAGTGAAAAAGATAGATAGATAGGTAGATAGAGAAAAAAAAATATATATACATTCAACTGCAAAGAACACGCAGTATAAATAACGTAAAGAACGACGCTTGTATAGGAGATATTCCGCGGAATATCTCCTATACAAGCGTCGTTCTTTACGTTATATATATATATATATATATATATATATATATATATATATATATGTGTGTGTACTTCCTAGAATAGAAACAAAAAAGATATAAAATAACTGATGTTCTTTATCATACATATATTTTTTATAATAATAATCTTTTTTCTTCTTAAACACATATTATAACAGTCTTCTAACTTTTTAAAGAACAACAACGAACCGATTTTTTTCATAACCTAAATATAATTGTTATGCCGAAAACATCCATTTTCTTCTTTTAATGTTATAGAAAACGTAATCAATTAAAAACTTTACTCGATTTATTTTTATTTGTTTGGTAATAAATTACTACTATTATTATTTTTTATTAAGTTTTGGGAGCTTTGTTTACTGTGCATGTTTGTACACTTGTTTTAGTTACCAATTGCGGCTCAACAATTTACGAATTGTACTTGTTTTTATGCATTCATGAGCATTTATTATAATAATAATTAGATTTTGTGTTTTTACTTACGCTAAATTAGGGTGCCTCAACATCTGTAATTCTAGTTTTTTCATTAACTTCTTCGTGGCACACGCAAAAAAATTTTAGTGTTATTTTATTATTTTAGTTTATTTATACAGTATTTTATTATTTTATTTTTAGGTTATTTATATTTTATTATTTTTAATTTTTTATTTTCTTTCATGCGCTAATCTTGTTACAATTTGACAGACGGAAAAGGAAAAGTGGTTTTAGGATGAAGTTAGGACTGAAAAGATGAGTTAATTCTTAACCCACTGTGCCTGAAAGAGTTAATAAAACTTCAAGGTCTAATGTAGGCCAAGTATCCCAATATAAGGGTTGCCAACTCTCTCTCGTGTGTATATATATATATATATATATATATATATATATATATATATATAATGATACACAGACCGTGCATGGAACAAGGAACTCTTCTGGGATAATTAAATCCACTATAGTCCGAATAAGTAATAAGTTGAGGTTTAAGTTTTGGTTTTTGGCTAAAATATAATAGTTACCCCTTTTTCTTTGATGTATTCAATCTGACGTGAAGACAGCGAGTCTTTTGCTTATATTGAGGTTCTAAATGTAGCAGGGCTAGGCTGCTTTAAACCCTATATCCATGTCCCAAAGCTGGATCCTGTCTGCTTTGCAGATAGCTGGTGAGGGAAGCTATATTTATGGGACCTCTTTGCGAGTGACCCGTTGCCCACGTCGGGCTAGCGTCATGAAAAAGAAAAACTATGGTATTTGTCATTTACCATTACTTATTCGGACTATAGTGGATTTAATTATCCCAGAAGAGTTCCTTGTTCCATGCACGGTCTGTGTGTATCATAAAAGACCTCAGGGGACCATTCTGAGTTCATTCCCATATATATATATATAATATATATATATATACACGCACACAGACAATTCACCAATCGTCGCACATCCGCTTTTTCGCAGTAACCCCTCTATATATAATAGCCTCCGAATCATCGTACATCACCTCCGCATCATTCATCATTGCACTCCTATTTTCCCACCTTTTCGAGATTTTGGATCCTCAACATACGTCTGGAGTGGACAAGATCTGAAAAGGTGTTCCCATCGTATCTTTGCAAACGAAGTACGGCGTGGCCAGGCGTACTCTTTATGACTGGAAGCGAGATGCCGATAAGATCGATCAGGAATTTTCCACCCTTAAGAAACCTAGAGTTTGTAAGTATGTGCAACATGGTTGTTTTGAAAAGTTGAGGCTGACCTAAATCAATGGATGCAAGGCCAACGGCTTCATGGGATTCCCTTGACTTATGCTATTATCTCGCAGAAGGCAAGGGAAATTTATGACGCCTTGCCATCAGGCTCTGGCAATCCTAAACTTCCTTTTGTTGCTTCTGATGGTTGGATAAATCGTTTCATGCGTCGCCATGGGCATCATATGGTTTCGATGTATGGCGAAGCTGGAAGTAGTGATCAGGTGGCCGCGGACAATTTCAGATCTAAGATTGAAGAACTTCTTGAAGACTATTCGCCGAAACAAATCTTTAATGCTGATGAGACTGGACTTTTTTCGAAGTTACTGCCAAAAAAATCAATTCTCATGAAAGAGAAGGAAAAGGCGATTGGCTTTAAGAGCTCGAGGAATCGCATTACAATCTTGTTTTTTGCGAATGCTGCAGCTTCCGGTTATGATGGGTATGTGTTTATTGTGTCGGGAAGTCAAGAGCATCAAAAATTTTACCATCCATCCCTGTTTGGTGGTGCCATACCAAGAAGGCTTGGATGACTGCAATGCTTTTTGATGAGTGGTTCAAATGTGAATTCATTCCTGCTGTCAAATTATATTTGGCAAAACAAAATTATCTCAGAAAGATGTGCTACTTCTTGACAATGCTCCTGTCATCCAAGCAGTCTTGAATCGTGTGTTCTTGATTTTAAGGTGATCTTTCTGCCATCTAACATCACTTCGATTATCCAACCAGTGGGTCAGGGTATCATCGTTGCTTTTAACCGAATTTATACAACCATAATGTTGAGCAGGATGATCACTTTCATTGAGAATTTGCCAGAACCCCTTTCCCCAGCCTCCACTTGTGATGAAACTGATGATCCTGCTGAAACTGAAAATCCTGGTGGTGATTTTGAAATGCAATCTGCTGCTAGAGCCATTTCCTGGCAGAATCAGACCCTGAAATCTTTCTTGAAATCTTATACCATTTTGAATTGTGTCTATGACATTGATACAGCATGGAATGAGGTTAAAGAATCCACCCTCATTAATGGTGAAAGCTTTCAGGTTCTTTTCTGCCAGACAACTTTGAAGGATTCGACAACCCCGCAGAGAGAGAGAGGGAGGTTCCTATGACTCATCTTGTTGAGATGACTAGGAACATCCCTGGTTGTGAGGAGGCTGAATCCGATGATATTTAGGAACAGCTGGCAGTGCATATGAAGGACCGCAGTGCTGAGGAGCTAGCTATGTTCGTATTAAATGATCCTCATCCAGAGGAGACTGAGGAAGAGTTTATGGCCAAGATTGATCCTGTTGGCATTGGTAAAGACAGTGCCAAAAAGATCATGACTGGCCTGATGGAAATAATCAACATGGCCGAGAATGAAGATCATGAAACAAAGTGTTCTACTGTGCAAACGTTGCATAAACTTCATGCAAAATATTCCAGGGCTTACTACCAAAATCGTGACCCAAAGAATGCTGATTTCTTTAAGGAGTAAGCTTTGGCATCACGTACCTTTGTACAGTTTCACTCGGTTTAGTTTAGTCTTAAAGTTTGCAAGAAATTAAATTAATTTAATGTTAAGTTTTAGTTTTAAATTTAGATGTTAAACATTTTATCATGATCTCCATTCTTGGTCATGGCATTCAGTGACTAAATCCAGCCGTAAGATACCATGTGTTTAGATTAATGTAATTTAACACGGCAATATCCTTTCAGCCGTAAAGATGATCCAAACCATGTTTCACTAAGCTTGTATTATATACAATCTCGTCCACAATTATGTGGACACTGTACAGCATTTTATATTAATAATGGACATCCGCATCATCGCACTTTTCGCTTCATCGTACACCTCGACCGCCTCGTTAGTGCAACGATATATATATATATATATATATATATCTCTCTCTCTGGGATTGAACTCAGAATGGTCCCCTGAGGGTTTTTCATGATCTACAGATCTACAGATCTACAGAAGCTAAGGCTAACAAAGACCCAAGATCCACTCTAAGGTTAGCCCGAGAGAAAGGAAAGAGTAGGGGGTTAAATAAGTAGCAACACCTATCACTCATGGGTTAACAATCATTCAGAAAAAGAAAAAAAAAGACTCACCATCATCATCCGCCGGCCACTGCCGACAAGTCAGAAAAATAGTCGGAGAGAATAGGAAAGGGGTGAAAGATGAAAAGAAGTAAAATAAGAACGCTTACAAACCATACAAACACAGTCTTAACTCACAGTCATACCATGCAAACTACAGGCATGCAAGTAGAGAGAGTTACAGGCATGCGAGTAAGGAGAGGATAAGAAAAAAAAAAGTAGGTAAAGTTAAACACAAAAGTGGGTTAGTTTACTCTACGAGCTACATCTACGTTCATATTAGTCTAATTTTTTTTTTTATTGCTGGCATCACACGCTGCCATGTCACAAGCTGGCATTAATCGTCAACAGACTCATCCTCGACCACCACCACCAGAGCTCCTGTTACTAATTTTTTTATTTTAAACAACGTTAATATTTTTAAAATGCCTATCTAAACGGTTCTTAAACATATTAACGCTGGTAGAGTGAATGACTGACGCGGGAAGATTATTCCATTTATCAATTACTTTAAACGTAAAGAAGTTTTTAGCGATATTAGTAATGAAACGTCTGCCACGCAACTTAAATCCGTTATTACGAGTATTGCTATTATCGAAAGTGAACAGTTTGTCAAAATTTACGTTATCGATGTTATTAACGATTTTGAAAACTTCAATAAGCTCCCCCTTAATCTCCTAGTTTCGAGTGAATGCAAGTCTAACTCTTTTATCCTATCTTCATAAGGCTTGTTGCGCAATGACGGAATTAGTTTCGTGGCACGACGCTGGACCCTTTCTAACCTATCAATATCCTCGCGCAAATACGGGCACCAAAACTGAACGGCATATTTTAAATGAGGCCTGACTAGGGACTTGTAAAGGGGCAATATAATATCCTTCGATTTAAATTCGAAATTACGCGCTATGAAGCCTAACATCCTATTAGCTTTTGCGCAAGACTCCAGGCACTAGTTCCTAACTTTTAAATCCTTAGATACGCGTACGCCGAAATCTACTTCCTCGTCAACGCTCGCTAACTCTCTATCATCCATCGTGTACGTGTAATTATTGTTACGAGAACCTACATGCAAAACTTTACATTTGTCTACGTTAAATTGCATCTGCCACTTATCCGTCCACTCCATAATCCTATTTACATCGTCTTGGAGCCTATTTCTATCGTCCTCGTTAACAACCTTACTGCCTATTTTAGTATCGTCCGCGAATTTTGACACGTTACTAGTCAATCCTACATCTATGTCGTTAATGTAAATTACGAATAGCAATGGGCCTAACACTGAACCCTGTGGGACACCGCTACCTACATCCAACCACCCCGATTCACTACCATTAACAACGACCCTCTGTCTCCTAGGACGAAGCCATTCCTCTCACCAGTTAGCTACCTGACCGCGTATACTATGCGCTTTAACCTTCGCAATTAATCTTCTATGCGCAACTGTATCGAACGCCTTTTTAAAATCTAAATAAATAACGTCAGCCGCTCTATGCCTATCGTATTCGCGCACTATTTCGTTATAAAATGCTAACAAATTAGTTAAACAAGATCTATGGCGTCGAAACCCATGCTGACTACTATTAATCAAATCTCTACTTTCTAAGTGATCGATGATACGATCCCTAACTACGGATTCCAAAAGTTTACCTACAATTGACGTTAAGCTAATGGGCCTATAATTACTAGGTACCGTGCGGTCGCCTTTTTTAAAAATGAGCGTGACGTTAACTAATTTGAAATCTTCAGGAATAATCACTGTTTCGAGTGACTGATTAAAAATCTTCGTTAAGGGGTCTACGATAACGTCTTTCAAATCTTTCAAATGTCTGGGATAAAAAGCGTCAGGGCCTGGAGCCTTGCTAACTTTTAGCCTATCGATATAATGCGCAATCTCACTCTCGTAAACAGTTATTTCATCCCAAATAGTCTCGCTACTAAATGGAACGATATCGTCCACGTCGGAGACATTATTTACGTCTTCTACGGTAAAAACTGTCGTAAAAAAAAGTTATTGAAAATACCCGCCATCGCCTGAGCGTCAGAAGCCAAAGCGCCATTAACATCCATTAGAGGACCTATGTTATCTTTTATCGGCTTACGATTATTGACGTATTCAAAAAACTTTTTTGGATTATGTTTACTATCCGCAGCTATAAGTATCTCTAAATTACGCTTAGCATTCCTAACTAATCTTTTAACCTGACGTCTAAGCTCGATATATCTATTAAAGTTAGCTGCCGTGCCATTGCGCTTATTAAGTCTATACGCTCTGTTACGCTCGTTTGTGAACTCGCCTATTTCCCTAGTCCACCACTTGGGCCTACGAGGAATAAACTTCCTTTCAATATTCATAAAACTTTCTTTAAACGCTTCCCAATGCAAATTTGTGTCATTACCCATAAATAAGTTATCCCAGTCCACTACTCTCATCCTATCCGCAAAACTATCAAAATTAGCCCTACGAAAATCAGGGACTTCTATTACGTTACTACCCTTAGTGTTTTCTATCAATAACTTAAACCTAAGAATTTGATGATCACTACATCCTAAACTCTCGCCTACTTGTAAACTATCGACTCTATTTTCACCGTTCGTCATCATCGGTAACTATCTGTCGTAAAAAATTATCCTCCATGAACACACAGACCGTGCATGGAACAAGGAACTCTTCTGGGAAAATTAAATCCACTATAGTCAGAATAAGTAATGGTAAATGACAAACACTACAGTTTTTTCTTTTTCATGATGTTAGCCCGACGTGGGCAACGGGTCACTCGCAACTTCAGGGGACCATTCTGAGTGCAGTCCCATCATGAAACTGACATGTTATGTGCCTTGAAAAGTGGACGCTCAATTTTGCCAGTTGAGGTATATTAGTGGTGGACCGGATATCCGCATCATTTTTAACATCCGCATCCGCACTTCTGATTGCGGATGTTATGCGGATATTACCTCTAATTAATTATGCAATTTACATTTAAATTAGCTTATATAGTAGCTTATAAGGCCCAGTCATGCACATTTCATGTAAAGTATTAATTATTAATGAACAAACAAATATATAAACCTCAAAATATAAATACCTGATAACACAGAAAATTGAATGAAACTTGTTTCATTCAATTTTCTGTGGCTGAAACTCTTGAGAAAGTTATTGTTTTTATCATAATGAAAACATTAATATTAATTTTAATTCTTATGCATTGCCTGCCATAATAGTAATATCACGAAATTTGAAAAATTGTCATATATTCATAATTCTATATTATCATATATTGATAGATTAACTAAATATCCGCATCCGCATCCGCGGATATTGAAATTGTTTGAAACTTCTCTTGAGTAAAGTTGCCTTTTTTCATTTTATTCACAGTAATATTTGCAAAATGTGCGCTGTGAACTAATTATGGGTGGAAAGTGAAAACATGTCAATTATCTCTTATAAACCAAAGCTCACAGACGATAAAATTTCAAAGCTCCCTCAGCGAATAAACTAATTCTTGTCACGAAAACAGTGAAGACCTTCTGTTTGCTGAATTGTTGGCTATGTGTTTCATGTAACCTAACCTGAATATTGGCTATGGCGGTACAGACAAAAACATAGCTGAATTCAAAGTACAGGATTGAAGCCAGGTACCTCTACGAAACATGATTCCTGTTTGTTTATACTGTATAATTAATTTTTTCCCTGACTTAACACTCTCTTCAATATAAAGCAACGGACATCAGTTCCTATAGTTTGCTAACAATAATGTAATGCATTTATTTTTAAGGCTCGAGCCATCATTTAAAAAAAAAGAAGTTAATTTTGAGTAAATTGCCTCGCGTTACAGAAAACAATTGCTACATCTCACAACTGTGAACTGTCTCACGTTTGTAAGAAAATATTTTTAGATCGGGATTATGACATCTGATCGACATCTGATCGACATCTGATCGACTTGACATTCTATCCACAAGTATATTGTAAGTTACATTAAGTTAAGTTAGGTTAAGTTAGATTTTTACAGTGTTGATGTTATGATCTTGTTGTTCCATCTGGGATAGGTCCTTTGAAATATCATATTTCAACTGACTCATTGTTGACGATTTCGCGTAGACAATTTTATTATTTTCTCCTTGTAATATCTGAGGGTAAATTCAGCGGAATATTTGTTATAATTTTTTTATTGTATTATTTATCATCTTTTATTGCACTTACGAATGCGTTAAAGGGCCCATGAAAGACTTGGATTAACTTCACGAGCTAAATGTTCATTATCCGAGTATAAGCGGTGAATAAAAACATTTTATTGGTCTATGAAGGAGTCTTTATCTATAATAAAGAGGTAAATTCTTTTATTTTAGTTTATATTAATTTCAGTCCAAACCCAAAATAAGAATTGCATTTTTTTTTTTTTTTTTGTAAATGGGAGGACATGATACACTTGACTTTCAGATAAAACTTTGTACTTACTACCATGCATAATCATGCATAATTGCTGCTTATTTTCGTATATTCATGAACCCCCATTAGTTAGGGGAGAATACAAATTTTGTTAAATATACTCGTTTCATTCCTATAACACCGATTTGTTTTACGGTGACCCTTGGGGACTCCTTCATACGCGTTTCTTATTCTTTAGATACATACTCCACATTGCTTTATTTCTATATGCAATATGTTTCTTTAATACAGCGAACGTCCTTTCTTTCTCACTTGGTTAGTCATTATCACGAGAATTACGATTTTCATATGAATACTTACAAATCTTTTCAAGTGTCTCGTCTTCCAAAACGTTTTTCAACCGTGGACCTTCAATACAACTTAATTATTTTGTTCTCATCGGATAAACTGTTTATTTTATAAACTAGATACAAAGTTATTGACTTCTAAAATACTTTTCCATTATAGAAGTTAACGTAAATTTCTCTTTGTCTTCCCATTACGTGTGATTCCAATACTCCTTGTTCCAGTCCTCTCATACGTATCTCCCCGACATACCAGAACGTCTAAAATATTTAAATTTGTTTGCGGCCTTTTACTTTTTTACAGTAAATTTCCACGTGTCGATTCTCATATATTCTCTGCAATAACGAAAACGTCGTTTGCGCTATCTATAATCTGTTGCATCTTGTGTTCAGGACGCGTGTAGCTAAATATCTCAATTCATCTTTTGATTCCAAAAGCACCAAATCGTTTATGTTCATGGAAGACGCGGTATATGACAACTAATTTCCTTTCTGTATTACAAATTCACACTTCTCCCTTATCTCAAATATTCTTCCATCTACAAACAAGAATACGTCAAACACAGTTGTTAAAAAGACGTATTTTGGCTATATGTGGAATGACATAAATGATATAAATTGGGCGTATTCTGTTTACTGTTTGCCCTTATTAGTAACTTTCGAAGGGTGAGGTGTCATCGGTTGAATACGCCTTCAAATCCGGTCGTCTGGCGTTTTGTTAACCCTTCCTAAATGCTCATCTACATATTTTCGAATCTCAATTTTTGACAGTGAGGAAGTTTTTTAACTTACGAGACGATTGGAGAGGTTATTTGAGGTTTAGGCACCATTCCCTCTTTTCTGGGCATGGAATTCACGTTACACGAAATAATAACAGAATCTACCTTTCAAGATTAATCTATTTTATGATGGGTTTAATGTTTATAAAGTCATTTTGTCTATACAAACATTGTGACAACGTGATTACTAACAAGGATTGCTTATCATAACAATGTTTTCTTTGCAGTAATGTGTATTTATAACTTTTGCAGTAATAACTGCAGTTTTCTTGTACCAGAAACCAGAAATATCCACAACAAGGGTTGATGGGAATTTGTTATGAAAACAAACTCAGACAACTTTCCTCCTGTGGATGGTCCTCACATATACTTTACTGACTTCATCAACAGTTGCTGACCATTGTGCTGACAACATCCCCAGAATGTTTTAAACTCTTCCATCATTCGAAACTGGGAGCTATATACATATATATAGGGTGATCCAGAGAAATGGGACCCAAAAGAAACCCTGTAACTCTTAAAGTATAAGTCCTTTTATAAAATCATACGCATCATTCGAAAGAGGATAGTTACAAGTTTGTACAGGATTGTATAGGTTTCGACAATACAAGACAAGATAAGATACAAAACAAAATAAAAGTGCTAGTTAAAACTAACCCTTCAAGATGACTGCATGGACTGTGGAACAGCTGCGTTTCATAACAGCAATATTATGAGCATGGAAGAAGTGTAGTTTCAGCTCAAAGATCTTTCAAGACAAATTTTCAGATGTCAAAATCACCTTCTAAGAGCTGAAACTACACTTCTTCCATGCTCATAATATTGCTCAGTTATGAAACGCAGCTGTACAGTCCATGCAGTCATCTTGAAGGGTTAGTTTTAACTAACATTTTATTTTGTTTTGTATCTTATCCTGTCTTTTATTGTCAAAACCTATACAATCCTGTACAAACTTGTAACTATCCTCTTTCGAATGATGCGTATGATTTTATAAAGGACTTATACTTCAAGAGTTACAGGGGTTTCTTTTGGGTCCCATTTCTCTGGATCACCTATATACAGTATATATATATATATATATATATATTATATATATATATATATATATATATATATAACTGTAAACACGCAGTATAATTAACGTAAAGAACGACGCTTGTATAGGAGATATTCCGCGCAAGACGAGACAGAACGAAACAAATGAAAAAATGAGGTAACCACCCGGGAATCGAACCCGGGATCTTCCGATTGCCGGTCAGATGCGATAACCATTACACCATGGGCCTCACTCTTCCAAATGCCGTAATTCCTCATACTCGCAGAAACCAATGCCCCAAGGGGGCACCTCCCGCATGCCGTAACATTATATACATTTAACTGCAAACACGCAGTATAATTAACGTAAAGAACGACGCTTGTATAGGAGATATTCCGCGCAAGACGAGAGAGAGAGAACGAAACAAATGAAAAATGAGGTAACCACCCGGGAATCGAACCCGGGATCTTCCGATTGCCGGTCAGATGCGATAACCATTACAAGCGTCGTTCTTTACGTTAATTATACTGCGTGTTTGCAGTTAAATGTATATAATGTTACGGCATGCGGGAGGTGCCCCCTTGGGGCATTGGTTTCTTCGAGTATGTAGAAGAATTACGGCATTTGGAAGAGTGAGGCCCATGGTGTAATGGTTGTCGCATCTGACCGGCAATCGGAAGATCCCGGGTTCGATTCCCGGGTGGTTACCTCATTTTTTCATTTGTTTCGTTCTCTCTCTCTCGTCTTGCGCGGAATATCTCCTATACAAGCGTCGTTCTTTACGTTAATATATATATATATATATATATTATATATATATATATGTTGTATATATATATATTATATATTATATAATATATATATATATATATATATATATATACTGTATATATATTAGGGTGGTCCAAAGTAATAGGGTAAAATTTCAAAATAAAAATTTCACTGTTGACTGTATACACCCTTGTTCCACGATGTGTCAGGACTCTACACGCCAAAAACCAACAAGATCGAAGCTCGTTTAGAGGTCGCGCCAGATTTGCGTTTTTTTTCTTCAGAATTTTGGTTGGAAGTGTTGTTCGCGGCCCCGCGCTTTGGCGGCAGCGGCAGTGATGCTAAACTATCAAGACTGATGTCTTTGTAACTATCGATAATCACAATTACTTGTCAAAGCTGCATTCAAATCTAATACAATACGCTTTTATTATTATTATTACTGTAATATATTAATATATTATTATTATTTTTAATGAAAATGGTCCACTGAGTAGATGGTACTTAATCTAACAGTTATTAAACTCCTTTTATAATAATGACTGGGTGGATGAAACCAATCGGCTACTGACCAGAGTTAATCTCCACACTAGTATTTATATACTGAGTGGTAAAGCGTACTGGGGCTTGAAGGACCATATCCGGGGACTGGTGTTCGACACCACGGCGTCGAACACCGGACTCAAGACGGGGACGTGTACTGTCATTCAAAAAGCTCTCGGAAAAGAGATGGTATGGGTGGCATGCCGCCACCACATCTTCGAGATTGTGTTCGCAGATGTGTTTTCTCTCATCTTTGGCACCTATGGAGGACCAGAGATATCTCTCTTCAAGCAGTTCAAACAGCAGTGGCCCTTCCTCGAGAAGGGCCTATTCAAGGCGGTGGAAGAGAAGCTTTTTATCCGCCCCCTTTCTGACCTCTGGGAAGAGATGATCTCGTACTGCAGGGTGGCCCTTGCATTCTCCTTTCCAAGGAGGATGCAAGGATGCCGTCGAGCTCCTTCAACTGTGCCTCGTCTTCCTTGGGGTGATGGAGATATCAGCGGCGCACTTCAGGGCACCGAGTGCTATGCAACAAGCCCGGTGGATGGCAAAAGCCATTTACGCCATGAAGATCTTCCTTTTCAGGGAGCAAGTCACCCTCACCGCCAGGGAAGAGAATGATATCATGGACCTCTGCCTCTTTGTTGCTCTTCTCTACTGCAAGTTCTGCCACGAGGGCCCCCTGGCAGTGAGGACGCCTGCTTACGACCTCTACCTGATCTCCGCCTTAGCAGCTTACCCTGACCGTCGCTTGGCTGACGTGTCGCTGGAGGCCATGTACTGCCACCTCTGGTACTTGGCTGAAGAGTTTGTTGGATTCGCCCTCTTGGATGACGGGGTGAAAGCTAAGATGGCAGAAAACATGAAGCGGCCAGGGAAGACGAAAAGCTGGAAAAGACTGGAAGGCATGAGATTCAATCCAGGCACCGCCATCGTGGCCACGTTTACCTAACGAACTAAGAACATCTTTGACGTCCTGGTCATTAAAGGGAAGGAAAAGGCGGAGGTGTTCCTGTCCAAGGGCTCGGGGGAGTGGTCAACCGACCCTGTATACCAGGAGCTAAAGGAGCGGGCATCAGAAATGAAGGTCGTGAACGTCTGTGCGGAGCGAGGAGTTGCATTAATTCAGAAGTGCAACTCCATGATCACAAAAGACGAGGAACAGAAACAATTCCTCCTCCGCACAGTCGACCTCCACCGGAAGTCCATGCCAGCACCTCGGAAATTGGACCTAAGATTCAAACCTAGATGGATGGCATTGAAATTTCATGTATGATATTTAGTCGTTTGTCTTGCCTGGTATAATAAAATTCATCGTTACTACCTTCCTTTTCTTAATATGTCGCCTTTACAAGAATTTGGAAGACTTTTCATTCCAGTGTACAAAAAGTCAACTTTTGGCGCGACCCCTAAATATCAGGGCTGTGGAGTCGGCACATAAAAAACCGACTCCGACTCCGAAGGTATATTAATTCTAAATCTGCTATGATGATAATTACACAAGAGGCATTTCATCACCACCACGTGAATCATCAGGCTACTTTTTAAACCCATAACCTGCAAAGTTTGAGTCTAATGGTTGTAGCGATGCCATTATGGCTTTTTTATTTTTTATTTATGAAAAAACAAAATTCATTGAGCATAAAACAAAACAAAAATTAAATTTAAGACTATGACAAAATAAAAATTTCATTAAATGCAATCAAAAATATAAAAGTATTCCTGCAAAATTTATTAAACTAAGGCCAAGGGTGAAAATCTAAAATTTACGAATAACTTATTCTTAGGAACAGAATTGCTTCTGCCAGATCCTCTTTCATTGAAGCTCTTAAATCTGATTTAATTATTTTCAGTGCGGAAAACAGTCTCTCCACACTGACCTGAGTGGGTGGCATGGCTGTTACTATCATAGCTGTATCTCTTAAAATCTCTGGATATGCGGGGATGACTTCTTGTATTGTCAGTTTAGATGAGCGATCATATTTTTCCACTTCTTTTAGGCCATCAAAAAATCTTGCTTAAATTTCATTAGTTTAACATCAAAAGGTTGCCTATGCACGTTTAAGCGGCGACACTTTGCTTTTGAGCGTTCAATTTTATCTAAATATTTTTGAAAGTCTAATTCTTCATCATTTGAAGAGAATGAGAGGGACTTACTACTCATATCTTCATCCTGTGGTTCAGGATTTTCAGGTAATAGCCTTTTTATGCGAATTGCAACCTCGCAGAGGGCCTCTTTTGCTTTAGCAATTTGTTCTTCGGTCAACAAAATTCGGTTCATTGGATCTATGTAGACAACAGCTAATAAGATCTCATTTTCCAGTAGCAGACCCTCTCTTTTCTTCATTGAGGATACAATTCCATCAGCAATTAATCCTCCAGTTTGGGATAGACGAAATAATAAATTTTTCCATTCCCATAGGAATGTACCAGGAGTTAAATCCTCTGCTTGCAACTTTTTGGTGACAGTATAAGGGTGAGCAAGCAGAGCTTCTAATTGTGTAACCTCCCTCCATTGAATTTCAGTTAGTGAAACATTGGGATTATCAATGTCTTCTAGGAAGGGTTTTAGATCAAGCAACGCTTAATCATCATATATGTGCTCCCCCAGCGTGTTGCTTGGTCCAAAATAGCTCCCTTTCCTGCACGTCTCTGGATAATAGCATCAATTTAGAGGTCCTGGCTGCAGTGGCTACTTGCCTCAACTTGCCTATCAGAGTAGCTGCATGGCGATCTATCAATCCATCTCTTATTGCTAGCTGCAATGTATGTACAACACAACGCATATGTTGGATTAGAAAGAGCTTAGATGCTTCTGCAACAATATCATCTAAAATTTCATCGCTCTGTTCTGTTTGTGCTGTTTGAGAATCATTTCAGGAATGTCATCTTCATTAGCCACTTTTTCTTCATCAACTTTATTCAGCTTTTCTATCGTGCTTAGCATGTTTGAAGCATTATCTGTGACAATACATAGAATCTGCTCTTTCTTAATTACAAAGTCTTGTAAAACTTCCTCCACTAACTTCTGAAGATAGTCGCTGTCATGATGCGCCTCGGTGTCCGTTACTCCCAATGTCCGAGTTACCATTTTATTGTTTTCATCAACAAATCTAGCATTGATGGCAAAATAGTTAACTCTATGACGCGTGGCTGCATCCATTTTAATAAACATGAAGCGTCCCTTAAGAGTTCTTCGAAGTTCTTCCTTCTTATTTGTGGCTTCTTCAACTATAATTTTTCTGATACTTTGTCTTTCCAGAGAAACTCCAAGTTTCTTGTCCATTTCTCCATTTAGGCCTAGAAAGGCTGGTTGTGAAAATAAAGATAAGGCTACACCATTTCTTACACCAGTTCGATGATGTGCTTCTTGAACTTTTCTGTGGTCATTGTTACGGTAACTTTGTCTGTAGTAAAGAATCTTGTAAGTGGTGCTCGTCGTTCAGTAGATTTCTGATCTTTTGTTAACTTTGAAGTAGTTGGAAGGTTTTTATTACTATCTTTCTCAATGACAACTTCTAAAATTTTGGGATGGAAACGCTGCAAATGTCTTTTCAAATTTGATGCTCTGGTTGGTGCATTTTTATCAGAGCCAGTAAATCCACTGATTTTTGCTTCACATAATTTTTCACCATCATCATCTTCTATCATACACTGACATACGAAATGTTTCCCATCTGTGGTTATTGTAAAATATTAAAAAACTGCAGACTTTGTTGGAAGTGTCTTTGCCATTGTGAAAGGGGTTTTAGACTTGAAAGTTAAAAACTTATGAAATTTAGAAAGAACTCGAAATTAAATAAGCATTAAAAATAAAAAATATTATCTGAAAAGAAAAAATGAATTAATGGCATTAGTGTCTGAAATGGAAAACATTGTGTTTATTATTCAAGTGGTTTAACCACCATAGCTGCCAGTGATATCACACAAAAAACATATTTTATTAAAATTTATATTGAGGTCGGAGTCGGAGTCGGTACATTTTTACTGACTCCGACTCCGACTCCGACTCCAGCAGCACCAAAATTGCTTCCGACTCCGACTCCACGACTCAGACTCTCCGACTCCGACTCCACAGCCCTGCTAAATATTACCGAAATGAGTTCAAATTTAGCATAAATATACCTTGGACGACACCTAACAAGGGGGGGGGGCTACAACCATGATTGAAATTCTATCTTTCACATTTTGGACCACTTTAATATATATATATATATATTATATATATATATACACCTTGTTAACCTTTTTTGGGTTCCGTGCGTCGGTCTTTCTTCACATGAAGGTCAAGCTGGTGGCCCCGCCTCTAGTCCTGGCTTGGTGGAGGAGCGAGTTGCTCTCTTGCGCTCTCCATCGTCCATAGCCAGGTACACCCGGCTCATCTGGTGCAGTCCTGATCCAGGCATCTAGGCTTCTGTTGAAGACTTCAACTTTGACCCCTGTAATTTTTTGAGGTCCTTTGGAAGCTGGTTGAAAATTCTTGGCCCCCTGACAACCAAGCTATTTTCCTTCAGAGTTGAGGAGGGCCCTTGTCGGGCCTTTAATTTGGGAACACTACACATTCTGCCTTTCCTATTTTCCAGCGTTGTCTAGGTGGTAATTTGGTTTAGTTTGAGGTTTGGTACCAGTTTTTCGATAATTTTCCGTATGTACATTATGGTATATCGTACCTCTCTTCTTCTTTCCAGGGAATACAGATTTAGTTTGCGTAGTCTTTCCCGGTAGTTGAGTTCTTTGCAGCCATCAATCTTGGCTGTGAAATGTCTCTGCGTTTCTTCTAGTTTATTAATTTCTTCCTTTTTATATGGGGACGTCAAAACTGAGCAGTATTCAGGTTTTGGTATGATCAGTGTTTTCAGCAGGGGAATCATTACTGCCTTGTCCCTCCTTTTGAACGTTCTTAGCAACTGTCCCTCGACTCTTTTTGCTTTGTTTATTGCTATCTGATTTTGTTTCTCGAATAAGGCATCATCGGTCATTTACCCCCAAGTCGACCGCTTTCGTGCTTCTCTGAATTTCTTGTATACCTGGAGCATAATATGCAGTCTTTTTAAGTTCCTCATTTCTACCATATCTCAAGAGCCGAAATTTCTAGGTGTTAACTGTCATATTGTTGTCTTTTGACCATTTGTATATTTTGTTTGTGTTTCTCAGCAAGACCTCTACTTCGTTTGCATCGCTGATTTTTCTGCTGATCTTTGTATCGTCCGCAAATGATGTTACTATACTGTTGCTGTTTACTCCACTGTCTATGTCTGTTAGCATGATAATGAACAGGAGTGGGCCCAGCACTGTACCTTGTGGTACTGAGCTGCATACTTCTGATTCTGATGATGATACATTTTGAATTTTGACCACCTCTAGTCGATTTCTGGGGAAGTTGTAGGTCCATTTTCCCACTTTGCCTGTTATTCCCATATGTTTCATTTTATGTGCTATTATACCATGATCGCATTTGTCGAAAGCTTTAGCAAAGTCCGTGTATATGACATCATAGTTTTCATTGCCTTCAAGTGCATCTACGATATTGTTATAATGCCCTATAAGTTGTGATAGGCATGATCTTCCTGATCGGGATCCGTGCTGATTTTCGTTGAATCTTTCCAATGTCTCCATGAAGTCGTAGATTTTCTCTCTAACTATTCCTTCAAAAATTATGGTGAGGTGGGACGCCAGTGACACTGGTCTCTAGTTCTTTGCTTGAGATCTATCTCCTCCTCTATATATTGGGACGATTTTGCTCTTTTCAAGATGCTCAGTATTTCCCCAGTGTCTAGGGATCTTCTCCATATCCAGTATAAGGGTGTAGCTATTTCATTTTTACAGTTTTTAATTAATAGTGCGTTCCATTTGTCCGGACCTGCAGCTGAATGTGATTTCATTTGTCCTATAGCTGTCGCTACATCTTCTGGGGTAAAATCAAAGTCTGTTATACATTCTCCTTCCAATTTCTCTTTGAAGAATGCATCTATGTCAGGTATCGCCTTGTCGCTTTTTGGGGTACTGAAGACCGATTCATACAGGGCTCTCAATGTTTCAGATATTTCTTTTAGATCGTCTGTTAGTTCATTATTTCCTTTCCTTAAGGGCCCGATAGTAGCGCGCGTTTTTGTTTTCCTTTTCGCATAGCTGTAGAAGTAGTTTGGATTTTCCTTTATTGCTTCTACCACCTTTTCCTCTTCCCTGTCCGTATGGCCCTTTATCAGAGTTTGTATTTCCCAATCGATTCTCTCCAGTTTTCTTGTATTTCTTTCCTGGCATTGTTGTCTCCGCAATTAGGTAACTTCGTCGCTACTCTCTTTCTTTTGCGGAATATTCTTCTCTTTTGCCTCTTTAGCCAGCTCCTCTTTCTTTTTGGCTGTGCTTTCGGAGCATATTTTTCCAAGATTCTCAGCGTCTTTTCTTCCAAGGTTGTTAGCATTTTCTCAGTTGTTTTATTCTCGAAAACTGTTCTCCACTCTATTTGGGCCATGTGTGATCTGATTTCTTCCCAATTTATGGTCTTGGACTTTAAGTTAAAAGCTCCAAATTTGCTTCTTCCGTCCGGATGCGTATTGTCTTTTAAAGTTATGGTTCCTTTCCTTAAGGGCCCGATAGTAGCGCGCGTTTTTGTTTTCCTTTTCGCATAGCTGTAGAAGTAGTTTGGATTTTCCTTTATTGCTTCTACCACCTTTTCCTCTTCCCTGTCCGTATGGCCCTTTATCAGAGTTTGTATTTCCCAATCGATTCTCTCCAGTTTTCTTGTATTTCTTTCCTGGCATTGTTGTCTCCGCAATTAGGTAACTTCGTCGCTACTCTCTTTCTTTTGCGGAATATTCTTCTCTTTTGCCTCTTTAGCCAGCTCCTCTTTCTTTTTGGCTGTGCTTTCGGAGCATATTTTTCCAAGATTCTCAGCGTCTTTTCTTCCAAGGTTGTTAGCATTTTCTCAGTTTTTTATTCTCGAAAACTGTTCTCCACTCTATTTGGGCCATGTGTGATCTGATTTCTTCCCAATTTATGGTCTTGGACTTTAAGTTAAAAGCTCCAAATTTGCTTCTTCCGTCCGGATGCGTATTGTCTTTTAAAGTTATGGTTCCTTTCCTTAAGGGCCCGATAGTAGCGCGCGTTTTTGTTTTCCTTTTCGCATAGCTGTAGAAGTAGTTTGGATTTTCCTTTATTGCTTCTACCACCTTTTCCTCTTCCCTGTCCGTATGGCCCTTTATCAGAGTTTGTATTTCCCAATCGATTCTCTCCAGTTTTCTTGTATTTCTTTCCTGGCATTGTTGTCTCCGCAATTAGGTAACTTCGTCGCTACTCTCTTTCTTTTGCGGAATATTCTTCTCTTTTGCCTCTTTAGCCAGCTCCTCTTTCTTTTTGGCTGTGCTTTCGGAGCATATTTTTCCAAGATTCTCAGCGTCTTTTCTTCCAAGGTTGTTAGCATTTTCTCAGTTGTTTTATTCTCGAAAACTGTTCTCCACTCTATTTGGGCCATGTGTGATCTGATTTCTTCCCAATTTATGGTCTTGGACTTTAAGTTAAAAGCTCCAAATTTGCTTCTTCCGTCCGGATGCGTATTGTCTTTTAAAGTTATGGCCATATTTGTTGATAACTCGATTATATTGTGGTCTGAGATAATAGTTGAAGTTGTTTTTATATCGGCAATCAAGTTCGTGTTATTTGTGAATACCAGATCTAGGCAGTTATTTTTCCTGGTATTTTCTGTTATCTCCTGTGTCAGCATAAACTCGTTTGTGAGAGCTATCAGCATTCTTGCTTGCTCCTGGTCCTCTCTTGTGCCCCCCTTATCTTGCTGTATAAATATTTCTACCCACTTTTTTATATTTTATAAATGGGAATATATGTATATATATATATATATATATATATATATATATATATATATATATATATATATATATATCCCCCTCCCCGCGGGCGGTCTTTCTGGGGTGGATCGCCCGCGGGCTCCTGCCTCCATGTGGCGAGGGGGGTCAGCCGCGGCTGGGGGCCCTGCCGGGTCCCCCGCCCGGTTGCGAAGTGGACTTTTAGCATACCCTGCTATCCTACAGCCCCCTCTTTCCTGTCTTCCCCTCTTTACCCTCTTCCTTGCCCCCTCTGTTTTTTCTGCTTTCTCTGTTCACTTCGCGCGCCCCGTGGGCTGCCGGGGCTGGTCGCTGGGGGTCTCGCTCCCATGGCTGGGGCCGGACTAAGTTGGCTGGTAGGGTGCCCAGGCCTGGGACCCTGGGGGCCTTGGTCTTTGCTGCCGGCGGGGGAGAACTTTCGACGCTGCAAGGGCCCCTTTTGAAACGGGGGTACCTACATGGGACGAGGCACCCATCCCCCGCCGGCGTGCGCTTGGTCCCCTTGGGCCCCGGGTAATCGGTTCCCCGCGGCCCCGGGCGCGAAACAAAATTTTTTTATGGAAACACTTACAAATCTAATGGACCTCGTTGACGACCCGGCTTGTGCATCTGACCTCCTCTGACTACCTCTTTGGACCTTGGGTCTGGTAAGGGCAGTCGGCAGCCCTCGCCCACCCCGTCTGCTCTTCTTGCCGACACCTCCTCTCCCTCTCTTCCCCAGGCTCGTGGCGCCGCTGCCCGACCCCCGCCAGTGGCGGATGGACCTGCAGTGGACCCCCCGACCCCTGGATCCCCCCATATTCCACGTCCCGATAGGGACCCACCTGCTTTTTCGCCCTCAGGTGGGAAGCCCGCGGCCCCGGTCGCCTCCCACTCCGGTCGGGCCTCATCGCCCCCGGCCCCCTCGGCCCCTGGGGGACGTGGGACCCGACGTCGCCGTCCGCCTTTCTCGTCTCCCCGTCCCCTCGAAGTACCGGTGGTGTTTGGCCCGACGTCTTCGCTCGGCCTTAGGACGGTGGACAAGTTCCTCGTCCTCCGCCCCTCCTCCTCCAAGCCCCTCCCCACTAACCATGAACGCCTCTTTCGAGCGATCCATGGGGTGACGGGGACGGCTCGTTTTGACCTTCGGCCTCAGAGGGATGGCTCCATTCTGATAAGGTCGCGTTCCTCTGTCGAAACCTCCTCTCTGCTCGCTATCCCCAATGTCCTGGGCTGCGGGATTACGGTGTCCCCCCACCCCCGCCTCAATCAGTGCCAGGGCACAATTTACGCTGCTCGTCTTCTACCCATCCCGGTGGAAGACCTCCAGATTGACCTCGCCTCCCAGGGTGTTGTGAGGGTGTACCGCTTTCCCGACAGATCGCGATCCCCAACCGCCCCTTCTCCTCGCCTGCTCCTCACTTTCGACTCACTGGTGCCCCCCGTTTCGGTATTCTGGGGCTTTGGTGAGAGACGAGCGTGCGAATTCTCAGTACGACCATACGTGCCAGATCCTACGCGCTGTTTTCAGTGCAATAGGTTTGGCCACGTGAGCAGCTCCTGCCGTCAGCCGGCCCCGTTGTGTGTCCGCTGCGGCGGCCCTCCCCACCCCTTGCCCTGTACTGCTCCGCCTTCCTGCACCAACTGCCATGGACCACACCCTGCTTCATCCCGCTCTTGCCCGTCCTTCCTCTTTGAAAGGGAGGTTCGGGCCCTCTGTTCATCAGAGTTTCTCAGCGCTCGGGAGGCGCGGGACCGGTTGCGTGGCTGCGAGGCCCGGCGTGGTGCCTCGTACGCCGAGGCTCTCCGTTCCCGGACCCCGTCCTCACCGGCGGTTCCCAACGCGCCTCCACCCACCGTGTCCGCTACTCCCAGTCCATCCTCTGCCGCCCAGCGGACTCCTACCGCGGCTCCCCGTACTACCAGCGCGTCCCCACGTGCTCCCTCCGCGAACGCCGATGCTTCGTCGGCAACCCCCCTGCCCCTTCTACGCCCTCTCCACCGGCGCCTTCGGCCACCCCCATTCCGGATCGTGACCCGCCGTCACCCATGCGGGCCGCACGACGGAGGGGTAGGGGCCGCAAGCGCCGCGCCAGTGGTGACCCCGAAAGGTTCGAAGCCATAAGCCTCGCATCACCTTCCTCTCCCAAACACAAACGCCCCCTTCGCCCTACCGCCCCGGTGTCCTCACCGTCCCCACTGCGCAACCGTTATGCACGCTCCCCCCTGGGGTCCCCGACGGCCCTCGTGGTGGGGGCTGAGATACACCCTCTCCGGCCCGGTCGATGGACCCACTGGAGGGGGAACTCGCCCGCCTGGTCGGCGTGGGTGGGACGTGCACGCCCCCGCGCTTGACCCGCCCCATCTCTCTCCTCGACCTGCCAATGCCTCTGGGTGAGGTATTATTTTCCACTCCCCCTCGTAGTCCTGCCTCCCCGCACCTCCGGTGAAGGGAGGGGCATTCTGGATACCTCTCACATCCCCTTCTCTGCATCGCTCTCCCCCGGACGTCCGGGAGACTCCTCTTCTGGAGGACTTGCCGGCGTCTGGTTCCACATCGCCCCCTCGTCGGGGTGACCCTCGCCTTCGCCCTCGTTCGGCGTCCCTCGCTGAACTCCGGGGCTTTCCGATTCCCTCTTTAATCTCGGGCCGCCCGATCGGCCCACCCACCCCATAACCATCCTTTACGCTGACTTTCCTACCCCTCCCTATACCTCGCTCCTGCAGTGGAACATCCGCGGGCTCCTGGTAGGCCTCGAGAGTCTCTCCTCTCTCCTGGCCTCCAGGTGTCCGGCGTGTTTCTGCCTTCAGGAGACGATTCTGGGATCCCGTTCCCTCCCTCGAGTGTCCGGTTACTGCGGGCTCCCTTCCCCGCCTCTCGATGGGGCGGGGAGGGGGGGCGCCGCGGTCTTCGTGCACCGCTCCGTCCCTTTCCGCCCCCTCCCGCTCCGTACAGTCCTGCAAGCTGTGGCCGTGCGCCTTTCCTTGGGGCGCCAGCTCACGGTCTGCTCTCTTTACCTCTCCCCTAACGTACGCCCTCCACCCGATTCTCTCCGTGACCTAATTCTTCAGCTTCCCCGCCCTTTCCTGATTCTCGGGGACTTCAACAGTCGGGACCCGGCCTGGGGGGACGTTTGCTCCACCTTTCTCTCCGGGACCCTTCTCTCCCTTATGGACGAGCTCGAGTTCACCTTTCTGAACGATGGCTCCCCAACCTGCCTTCACTCGGCCCACGACAGTTTCACCTGTATCGACCTTTCCCTGGTTTCCCTCGAAATCGTGACGGAGTTCACCTGGGAGGTCCTGCCGGATTCTTCCGGCAGTGACCATTTCCCAGTGTGTCTTACCCCGACCCGTCTCCTCCCCCCACCTCTGTCCGCCCGCGCTGGCTGTTCGCCCGAGCAGACTGGGCCTCATACGCGAGGGGCACGGCGATCTCGCCATCAATTCCTGCCTTTCCCTCCGTCAGTGAGGCCCTCGCCTTCCTCGAGAGTAAGATCCTCTCGGCTGCCGCCAGTTGCATCCCCCGTACCTCTGGCTCCCCCAGGCCGCGAAGCGTCCCATGGTGGACCCCAGAGTGCTCCCATGCCGTTCAGGAGCGGCGCCGTGCCGGCCGCCGCTTCTACCGGACCCGCGCGCCTGAAGGCAGTGGCCCGTCGGGTCCTGAAACTGGCCCGGCGTACCTCCTGGCGGAGTTACGTGTCCGGGATCCTCCTCGACTGCCCCCTCGACTGTTTGGCGCAAGGTGCGTAGCTTTGAGGGGACCCGTGTCCCCCCTCGACCCCCGGTGCTTCGGGTCGGGGACGACGAGTTCGTCTCCGATCCGGAGGCCGTCGCGAACGCACTCGCGGCGCACTTCGCAGCCATCTCCAGTTCCGATTCCCCCCATTCCCGCCGCGACCCACCGGATTTTCCACCTCATAGGGATGACCCCTATAATCACCTCTTCCGCATGACGGAGCTTCGGGAGGCCCTCCGCCCCCGACGCTCCTCCGCACCCGGCCCCGATAATATCCCCTATGACTTGTTACGGCACCTCCACCCCTCTGCTCTCAGCTTTGTACTGGACCTCTATAACCGGATTTGGTTGGAGGGTTCATTCCCGGACCGGTGGCGTGAGTCCATCGTCGTCCCCATCCCGAAGCCCGATAAAGACCCCTCACTCCCGTCGAACTATCGCCCCATTTCCCTGACATGCTGCGCCTGCAAGGTTATGGAGGCGATGGTCGCCTCGCGGCTGTCCCTTACTCTGGAGGCGAGTGACCAATACCCTGCTACCCAGGCTGGTTTCCGGCGCTTCCGGTCTACCACCGACCCCCTCCTCCTCCTTAGCCACGACGTGCAGGAGGCTTTCTCCCGGCGTCACTTTGTACTCGCCGTCTTTTTCGACCTCCAGAAGGCCTACGATACTACTCGGCGGAGCGCGGTCTTTGACTGCTTACGCTCCCTGGGTTTCGTAGGCTTTCTCCCCTCCTTTATTTATAACTTCTTGTCCGCCCGTTCTTTCCGCGTCCGCATCGGTTCTACCCTCTCTGACCGCTTTCCGTTGGAGGAGGGTGTCCCTCAGGGTAGTGTCCTTAGCGTCCTGTGTTTCTCACTAGTGATGAACACAGTCGCTACGGTCCTGCCTACTTCCGTTCGTAGCTCCCTCTATGCCGATGACCTGGCTATCTATTGCTCTGGCCGCCTCCCGTCTTTGGCTGAACGTCGACTCCAGCTAGCCATCAACGCGGTGGTTCGCTGGGCGTCCTCGGTTGGCTATGCTTTCTCACCCTCTAAGTCTTCCAGTATGCTTTTCCGTCCTCGGCGCCTCCGTCTGTCGCATACCTTCGCCCTTACCCTTGCCGGCACTCCTCTTCCCCTCGTCCCATCCGTTCGATTCCTGGGTATGACCCTCGACGAATTTTTCGGTTGGGTTCCACACCTTAGGCGGTTGCGGCAATCATCTCGCCGCACCCTCTCCCTTTTGAGTCACCTGTCCCACATGACCTGGGGGGCGGACAGGCGTACTCTGCTGCGCCTGTACACCTCCCTGGTGCAATCCCGCATCGACTACGGCTGTGTGGTCTACAGCTCCGCCTCCTCTCCGGCACTCCGTATGCTGGATCCTCTTCTCCACCGTGGCCTTCGCCTGGCGTCGGGTGCCTTCCGCTCGTCCCCCTGTCGCTAGTCTTCAGGTGGACTGCGGACACCCCCCCCTGCCCTTCGCCGGGGCCTTCTCATGGCGAAGTGTTACCTTCGCATCTGCCGCCCTCCCGAGGTCCCTACTCTTCTCCGCGATCTCCCAGGCGCTACCCCGGCCTGACAACGTGGCATTTCGCTGCCTCCCTGGCCGACGTCTTTTCGTCCCTGGGGATCCCCCACCCTCTATTCTGCCGTTCTCCTTCGACCTGTCGCCTCCCTGGCTGACCACCCCTATCTGCCACTGCCAGGCGCTCCGTGGCCTGCGTAGGAGTCTCCTCCTACCGTCCCTCCGGTCTTCTTTTTGGCCCATCTTCCGTACACTCGGACGATGTTCCCGTCTACACCGAGGCTCGCGCTCCCCTGCAGGTGTCGCGGCCGCCGTCTTCTCTCCGTCCTGTCACCTACCCCCGGGGTATCCCCCTGCCGTTCAGGCCTCCATCTTTTCCGCGGAGCTCTTTGGCCCTTCTGGAAGCCTCCGTCTGGTATCGGGTTTTCGCGGTCTTCCTGTACCATCTTTCGGACTCGCTGAGCGCCCTTCAAGCGCTCGAGCGCTATAATTCCCCGGACCCCCTCGTACGCATTATTCAACAGGATACGTACCATGTCCTGCACCCGTTCACGGATCCGGGTCACCTTCTGCTGGGTTCCTGCCCATGTCGGTGTTTCCGGTAATGAGGCGGCTGACCGCACAGCCCGGTCCGCCGCCTCGATGCCTCCCCTCCCCCGCCCGCTCCCCTTCTCTGACTATGTGCAGGTCTTTCGGTCCCTCTACGACCGCATATGGCAGCAGTCCTGGACGATACCACCGAAATAACTCTGGTCCATCCTCCCCCCGCCTGTCATATTGGGCGTCCTCTTTCCACCCGCTCCCGAACAAGAGGTCGTCCTTGCGCGGCTTCGCATCGGCCATACGCGCCTCACGCACGCTATCTTATGTCCCGGCAGGAGGCTCCTTGTTGCGCCTCCTGCCTCGCCCCTCACCGTCTTTCACATCCTTGTGGAATGCCCCACCCTGTCGTCATACGTCGTCGCGCCTTCCCGTTCCTCTCTGATTTCCCCTCCCCGATCGTTTACGTCTTATGCTCGCTGAGAGCCCTCTCTTCTCGCTTGACCGTCTTTTCCTTTCCTCTCCCAATCTCGCCTCCTCTCTGAGCTTTAGGTGACTTCTCACCCGTCGTCCGCGGTCCTCCCACTTCTAGTGCCTTTCCCCCGTCTCCGTTTCTCTCTCGCATATTCTGCTTCGCCATGAATATATATATATATATATATATTATGATGAATAAACCACGAAGGAAAGGAAACACAAAATGGTGCTCAAGCGCTTTCGTCTAATGACATCCTCAGGAACACTGAAGTACATAAAAAGGTTAAGCCTATATATATAGGTTACAGAAAGAAAAAAAGAAAAATAAATAACATACACACACACACATATATACATATATATATATATATATATATATATATATATATATATATACATACATATCTATATATACAAATACATACATACATACATACATACATATATATTATATACAATAAACAGAGAAGTAAAAATTAAAAATTAAAAATTAAAAATTAAAACCTTAAAGGATTACCAGTGAGGCGTACAGATTTGTAAGGAAAAATATCTATTTTTAGCACAATCAAATGGATTATAAAAATACAAATTTATACTGGAACTCTGCCCGGGTTTTAACACACTGCTGCCTATGGTCAGGTTTCGATATATATAAAAAAATAAAATGCAAATTAAAAGTTAATCGATTTTTAGCACAAGATCAAATGGATTATAAAATACAAATTTATACTGGAACTCTGCCCGGGTTTTAACACACTGCTGCCTATGGTCAGGTTTCGATATATATAAAAAATAAAATGCAAATTAAAAGTTAATAAAGTAGAAGACAAGTTTACCAAAGATTTAATGTTTACCCTTCTTATCTAAATCTGTTTTAAAGGAATTCAAACTAACAGAATCGAGTTGAAAAAGACCTTTGCTTATGTTGAAGTTATTTGAAAGTTGGATAATGGCAGACTCAAGAATATTTCTATTAACAATGTTGCTTGAATGGAATAAAACTGAAGCATTATTCCAATCAATACAGTGGGCTAACTCTGACAAATGGACAAAAAGGGCACTGGACAACTGTCCTGTTCTAACGGAATATTGATGCTGTTTTATACGTGTGTGCAAATCCTTTCCCGTCTGACCTATGTAAAAGGAATCACATTGTTTACAACCAATTTTATAGATAATGCCTGAATTATTGGTAGGGATATTTTTTTTACTATGATATTTTTCACAATATTGTTATATGAAAATACTACATTAATATCCAAAAGTTTAAGTACATTAGCAATGCCTAAAAAGCCCGGGAAAAATGGAAGTACTAAAATATTTTTTGACAAAGTACGAGTGTTAATATTGACACGATAGAAAGTTCGTTTTGCCTTGTTGAGACAAGATTCCATAAACGCAGATGGATAACACAAATCACTTCCAATACCGTTGATTTTTTCCAATTCGGCATCGATGTATTCCGGACTGGCGATCCTAAAGGCGCGGAGAAACATTGATGAAAATATGGCCTTCTTAGTGGGGGTATCATGTCCCGAGTAAAAGTGTACGTAGGACAAATTGTTTGTCGTTTTCCGATAGATACTAAACTTAAAACCTGGGCTTTCCCTATGTACACGCACATCCAAAAATGGGATTGAATTGTCTTGCTCAACTTCTAAAGTAAACTTAATGGAGGGGACTTGATCATTTAACTGAAGGAGGAAGCTATCCAGGTCACGATTCATGGGCCAGATACACAAAATATCGTCGACGTACCGCAACCAAGGGATGCCAACCCCCAGGATTCTCGGAATATAGGTAATTTCGAAAAACTCCATATAAATATTGGAGAGGAGGGGCGATAAGGGTTGCCCATAGCCATCCCAAAAACTTGTTGATAATACTCGTTATTGAAAGTGAATTTACAGTCTTTGATGCAAAGCTTAATGAGTTCCAAAACAATGTGTGAAGGTAGTGGCAGGTCATACTTATGTAATTCTTGGGAGAGAAAGTCAAGCATATCGTCAATCGGCACTTTTGTAAACAATGAACAAACATCAAAACTGATCAATTTATCGTTAGTTTCAGTACGTGCATTATTCAATTTTTCCGTAATATCCATGGAATTTTTTACATGTGAATCAGAGATAGTTCCGAGAATGGGGGACAAGACTTTGACAAGCCATTTGGAGAGTTTATAAGTAATAGAGCCCACCGAGCTAATAATAGGGCGCATAGGGTTACCAGGTTTGTGGGTTTTAATAAGACCGTAAAGGTAGGGCAGAGCAGGTGAAGTGGACATGAAAAGCGGAATTAAGTCCTTATGATCTTTGAGAAGGCGTTTCAAGCCACTATTAAATGATTTGATGACGTCATTCTGCGGGTTCTTCCTAAGTTTGGTGTTAAAACCCGGGCAGAGTTCCAGTATAAATTTGTATTTTTATAATCCATTTGATCTTGTGCTAAAAATCGATATTTTTCCTTACAAATCTGTACGCCTCACTGGTAATCCTTTAAGGTTTTAATTTTTAATTTTTAATTTTTAATTTTTAATTTTTACTTCTCTGTTTATTGTATATATATGTATGTATGTATGTATGTATGTATGTATTTGTATATATAGATATGTATGTATATATATATATATATATATATATAGTGTGTGTGTATGTATGTTATTTATTTTTTCTTTTTTCTTTCTGTAACCTATATATAGGCTTAACCTTTTTATGTACTTCAGTGTTCCTGAGGATGTCATTAGACGAAAGCGCTTGAGCACCATTTTGTGTTTCCTTTCCTTCGTGGTTTTATTCATCATAAATATTTTTCACGTGTTACTTTCGTGAAATAATTTTCATATATATATATATATATATATATATATATATATATATATATATATATATATATTTATATATAGTGGACCTAGTTTTAGTCGTTTAAGGTGATAATGATTTAATTGTATGCAACGATTGATTAAGGCAATGACTGACTGATTTATAATGATAGGCTGGGTTTAATTTATGATGTAATACAGTATCACCGATTGGAATGAATGGTTATTTGATTAGGTCCACCATACTATT
>JAJOZX010007244.1:0-17500 GCA_023014485.1 Bathynomus jamesi | reverse complement strand
ACCCAGGACCTTCCGATTGCCGGTCAGACATGCTACCACTACACTACGGGCCTCGATCAGTCAGAAGTCGCAATTCTCCTAAATAGGGCAGAAACCAATGCCTTGAGAGGGCACCCTCGCAAATCGTGAATATGTACATTTAACTACAATGACCACGCAGTATATTAATGTATAGAAACGACGTAAGTATAGAGGAGTGTTCTGCACACGAGGAAGAGAAATAACGAACAAATGAAAAATGAGGTGACCGCCGGGGAATCGAACCCAGGACCTTCCGATTGCCGGTCAGACATGCTACCACTACAATACGGGCCTCGATCAGTCAGAAGTTGCAATTCTCCTACATGGGCAGAAACCAATGCCTTGAGAGGGCACCCTCGCAAATCGTGAATATGTACATTTAACTGCAATGACCACGCAGTATATTAATGTATAGAAACGACCTCATTTTTCATTTGTTCGTTATTTCTCTTCCTCGTGTGCAGAACACTCCTCTATACTTACGTCGTTTCTATACATTAATATACTTCGTGGTCATTGCAGTTAAATGTACATATTCACGATTTGCGAGGGTGCCTCTCAAGGCATTGGTTTCTGCCCTATGTAGGAGAATTGCGAATTCTGACTGATCGAGGCCCGTAGTGTAGTGGTAGCATGTCTGACCGGCAATCGGAAGGTCCTGGGTTCGATTCTCGGGCGGTCACCTCATTTTTCATTTGTTCGTTATTTCTCTTCCTCGTGTGCAGAACACTCCTCTATACTTACGTCGTTTCTATACATATATATATATATATATATATATAATACTAAAAATAGCGTTCAAAATTAAAGCATGCATAAATAGACATTTTGGCTCCCATTTTTTTTTTTGGAAACATTTTCAAGGATACATATATTTTCCTTGCGATTTACTTCTGAACAGTTTTAGGAGTTTAGCGAATTTAGGTATAACGTTGCATTATACCCGAAATATGATTGAAAGCAAATGAAAAACAAAATTAAAACTCAGAACGTTATTTATGAAAAAGGAGGGTAAATATTATGTTTCCGAGAACGCCAGTATTTTTCACCCCAAAGTTGATGTAGGAAATAACTAACTAATCTAAAATGACCTCTTAACCTAATGTAACCTAACCTGGATATAAGAGTCATCCTGATTGGCCTGAATTATAACAATCACGCCTACTTTGCAATGAGAATGTTAACGCTGAAAGTAATTATAACGTCACCGTGTTCGACACGCCATCTATCGACATTCAGCGGACCTTTTTTATTTTGTATTTTTTTGAAAATTTTGTTCCGTGGCTTAAAATTGTTCGTTGTTTAAACAGTAAATGGAAGTAATCTTCGTAAAATGACGTACAATCGACGTTTTTACTCCATCTTCATTTTTATAAATAGAAATTCAGCTTTGAAGGGAAATTCAGTAAACGATATACAGGGTGTCCCATAAGTCCCTTTGCCATCATGTTTTATATATATATATATATACAGGGTGTCCCATAAGTCCGGCATCATAGGAAAAATAATAATAAAAGGCAAAACAAAAGCTTTTATTTACAGAACGTGCTCAATATGTCCACCATTGTTTTCAATACACAAATTCAGACGTGATACCCACTCAGCAAGCACACGGTGAATGATGTCAGGAGTAATGGTGTTACATGCCCCAATAATGCGCTGCCGTAAATGTTCAACACTCCTAATTTTCTCTGCGTATACCAGCGCTTTCAAGTGGCCCCAGAGATAAAAATCTAGTGGCGTGAGATCCGGGCTTCTAGCTGGCCATTCCACAGGCCCTCGACGTCCTATCCAATGACCAGGGAATTGTTGGTACAGGTATTCCCTTACTTGGGTGCTGTAATGTGCAGGAGCGCCGTCTTGCTAGAACCATGTTGGGAAATTTCCTTCTTCGTTCAAGACACTGGGAAATGCTTCTTCCTTGAGCATACGTAGGTAGGTGCCTCCAGTGACATGTTCATCGAAAAAGAGGGGGCCTATGATGCGATCCTTCCAAATGCCACACCATACCATCACCCGAGATGCACCTTGTTCCTTTGAAGAGGTATACCAGTGAGGGTTGTTTTGAGACCAGTAGCGGGTGTTCTGTCGATTTACCTCACCATTTCCATAAAAAACAGCCTCGTCACTGAACAGAATGGTGGACGGGAAATTGGCATCCTGAGCATATGAATTATGGTTTGTAGAAATAGAAAAATATGAATTTCTCCTATGATGCCGGACTTATGGGACACCCTGTATATATATATATATATATATATATATATATATATATATATATATAATCATCGATGCATTCAAAGATTAAGTGGAAGTATGAAGAGTAAAACATCTTTTTACATAGGGTACCATTCATTCCTCCCATACGCCAATTTCAGAGTACGAGTAGCTCGCAGCAGCATTGCCAAGCAGTTAGGGGAGTCAAAGTACTGACGAGACTTTCGTACGTGGTTCATCACCACTGAAACCAACAATGTTCTGTGTTAGTCTAGTCTAGTGGTACTCATTGGGCGGCTCGCGAGCCAAATATGTATAGCGCATTTGGCTCGCGAGCCGTTCAATGAGTACCACTGGTCTAGTCTACAGTAAATAACATCTATATCCGTATTCAATTTATTGCAATTTTCGTTAGTTTGTATGTATAAGGTTCAGGGATAAAAAGACTTATGGCACACCCTGTATATATATACAGGGTGTTTGAAAACTTTCTGTACAAATTGTAATGGGGGATAGGCAACACCAAGACAAACCCTTTTCGTCTATAAGTGTATGTCCGCTGACGTCACCATTCGGCGCGAGAGGGCGCCGCTGCAATTGGCTAAAAGGTGAAGTGGGCTAGACTCGCGCTTGCCGCGGGCATTCTTAAATCGGACGTAGTACGCGTAACATGGAGCGCTTCACGACTGCTGAGATTGCTGACATGCATATGGTGTATGGGGCTGCCAATGGAAACGGAAGAGCTGCTGTGAGGTTGTACTGACAGCGCTTCCCAAACAGACGTGTGCCAAACCACCAAACGTTTGCGCATTTGCATCGGCGACTGCGAGAAACTGAAACATTCCATGCGAACATGCATGACACTGGTCGTGAGAGAAACGTGCGCACTCCTGACATGGAAGAAGAAACCCTACGGCGATTTGAGGACAATCCAAGCGCAAGCACGCGAGGTGTTGCACGTATCCTCGGTGTGAACCACGACCTGGTCTGGAGAGTGTTGCACGAGCAGCAACTTGCCATGGACGATACCCGCCCAAACATTGACGGCGAACCGTTCTTGATGAGCATGCACCTGTGTAGCATGTGGATTTGCGTGCGCCCACAAGTGAGAATTGTGCATGTTAAACACACCCTCACGTGTGAAACAGGCCTCATCTGAGAACAGCACATAAGCCGGAAAATTAGGCTGCACCGCTGTCTGCTGCAGAAACCAGCGTGCGAATTCCACACGAAGAGGGTAATCCCGAGGTTGTAATGCCTGGACTCTCTGACGACGAAACGGATGTAACTGCTGCTCGTGCAACACTCTCCAGACCAGGTCGTGGTTCACACCGAGGATACGTGCAACACCTCGCGTGCTTGCGCTTGGATTGTCCTCAAATCGCCGTAGGATTTCTTCTTCCATGTCAGGAGTGCGCACGTTTCTCTCCCGACCAGTGTCATGCATGTTTGCATGGAATGTTCCAGTTTCTCGCAGTCGCCGATGCAAATGCGCAAACGTTTGGTGGTTTGGCACACGTCTGTTTGGGAAGCGCTGTCAGTACAACCTCACAGCAGCTCTTCCGTTTCCATTGGCAGCCCCATACACCATATGCATGTCAGCAATCTCAGCAGTCGTGAAGCGCTCCATGTTACGCGTACTACGTCCGATTTAAGAATGCCCGCGGCAAGCGCGAGTCTAGCCCACTTCACCTTTTAGCCAATTGCAGCGGTGCCCTCTCGCGCCGAATGGTGACGTCAGCGGACATACACTTATAGACGAAAAGGGTTTGTCTTGGTGTTGCCTATCCCCCATTACAATTTGTACAGAAAGTTTTCAAACACCCTGTATATATATATATATATATATATATATATATACACACACCAGGTAAATTAATCATATAAAAAGGTGTATGGCACTAAAAATAATTCCTAAAAAATCAAACCTTCCACCAAAGTAATTAGAAACTTTCTTCTTTTTTTTTTTCTTTCTTAATAGTGGATTCATTATTTATTTGAAGATACTCAAAAATGGCATCGATTAAGAGAGAAAAATATTAGCGATGAGGCAAAGTTATAATCTGTTAATTTTGTAAATTTATCATAAAATTGGGTTATCGAGTCAGAGAGAGAGAGAGAGAGAGAGAGAGAGAGAGAGTTACAAGGAAAAGAAGTACCTCAAAAGGCCTTTCGGCCCATACCGAGGAGGTACCAATGGCAACGGGTGCCAGGGAAAATTTTCTACACACTCAAATAGTGTGCAAGATTTGGTCTAACCTTTTCTTGAAGTGATCCACAGAAGAACTGTTCACAACTTCTGAAGGTAACCAGTTCCACGTGTCACAGATCTTATACGTAAAGTAATTCCCACACACACTAGTCCTAAACCGTTTCAAATCCAACTTCCAATCATTGTTGCGAGTTGGGTTATCATTTAAACTAAACATGCTTCAAAATCGACATCGTTGAACCCGGGTAAGAGCTTGAAAACCTCGATGAGTTGACCGCGCAGCCTCCGAGTTTCCAGCGAAAACAAGTTCAGTGCGCGTAACCGTCGATTGTAGCCAATCTGCCTAACGGAAGGGATTAACTTTGTGGCCCTCGCCTGCACTCGCTCCAGCCTCTCGATATCTTTCCTGAGGGTGGGCGACCAGAACTGCACTGCATACTCCAGGTGCGGCCGAACCAGGGAATTGTACAATGAAAGCACAATCTCCTTGTTCCGAAACTGAAATTGCCTCCTGATATAACCCAACAGCTTCTGGGCTTTTTTCCACCTCTACGCACTGTTTGGTAAACTTAAGGTCGCTGCTAATTAGCACACCCAAGTCCTTTTCCGAATCAGTGGCCTCGATATTGTTCCCCAACATCGAGTAGTCCGACTTGGGATTGGCGTAGCCAATGTGCATCACTTTGCATTTACCCAAGTTAAACGGCATTTGCCATTTTTCGGACCACTCTCCTATCCTACCTAGGTTCGCACGCAGTTGCTCGATCGCTTCGGGCGTCCCAACATTGGCCCCAAGCTTGGTGTCATCAGCGAATTTGGCGATCCGACTGACGATGCCACCGTCGATATCACTTATGTAAATGATAAACAACAGTATCCCCAAAACGGAACCCTGAGGAACCCCACTAGTGACGAAGGCCCAACCCGAACTAACCCCTTTAATTACAACTCTCTGCCGCCTATTCTTCAACCAGTTTTCAAATCCCTACCTACTTCCCCACCGATACCCAGCGCGCGGACTTTCGCCATTAGCCGGTGGTGAGGTACCTTATCAAAGGCTTTCTGAAAGTCGAGATAAAGTATATCAATCGCCCTACTCTTATCATACTCACTCAACATGACGTGGAAAAACTCGAGCAAGTTGGTGAGACACGACCTATGCCGTCTAAACCCATGTTGGGAGTCCCCAAGCAGCTTGTAGGAATCCAAATGGTCAACGATCCTATCCGCTATTATCCCCTTTAATAATAATTTACCTACAACCGAAGTGAGACTAATGGGACGATAGTTCCCTGGACTTTCGTGATCCCCTTTCTTAAAGATAGGGGTCACTTTGGCTTCCCTCCAGTCACCAGGCACCTGGCCCGTCTCCAACGATTTGTTGAAGACTGTACCCAGGTGGGGAGCCACCTGGTCGCGCACCTCCCGCAACACTGGGGAGAAACTGGTCTTGCCCAGGAGCCTTAAACGCGCTCAGTTTGTTTATTCTATCAGAGAGAGAGAGAGAGAGAGAGAGAGAGAGAGAGAGAGAGAGAGAGAGAGAGAGAGAGAGAGAGAGAGAGAGAGAGAGAGTTGGGAATCTGAAAGGAGTCAATTTTCATACTAGTATATCGATCCATTTTCATTCCTAATTTGAAATTTCGCAATTTAAGTTAGATTTAATAAAAAAAAAATTACCCCTCGGGAATACAATTGGGTCTTAACCCTCTTTCTAAACACTCAAATCAAGAAACTCGTTTTACCAAATCTGAAACTTTCGCTTGAAACATACCGAATTTCAGATCGTGGTTGAAAATGGAAATGGCAGCAAGTGGAAAGTAATATACCCACATCCAATATATATATAATTTTTCTTTTCACGATATATACACACACACACACACACGTTGACGTGAGACTATTTCAGGATGTTCTTATTTGAGGTTTTTTCAGATAATTTATGAGGACCTCCCGGCAAAGAATTAAAACTGAAACAATATCATTTTTGGTTTTGGTTTTTTCCTTAAGTCTAAATTGATACATGGAAAATTCAATATCAAAAATAGAAAATGGAATTTTAAAATTAATTTAAAATTCATTCCTGTTTTTTTTTTTTACTTCTGAACTGTAAAATGCATATTTTATTAGCGTTTGAAGACTGATTGTGGGAATATGAATATTTAATTGTAGTTATTGATTCATATTATACCTCGTTAACCTCGTTCCTGTTCAGTGCGTTGGTCTCTCTTCACACGAAGGTCAAGTTGGTGGCCCCGCCTCTAGGTCTGGCTTGGTGGAGGAGCGAGTTGCTTTCTTGCGCTCTCCACCGTACATCGCCAGGTACACCCGGCTCATCTGGTACCGTCCTGAGCCAGGGATCTAGTCTTCTCTTGAAGACTTCAACTTTGACCCCTGTAACGTTTCTGAGGTCCTTTGGAAGCTGGTTAAAAAGTATATATATATATATATATAAAGATCACGTGTTGTCCTGTGATTTTATTGCATATATATATATAATGTAAAGAACGACGCTTGTGTAGGAGAGCGTTCCGCACAAGATGAGGAGGGAGAACGAACAAATGAAAAATGAGGTACCTCCCAGGAATCGAACCCGGGATCATCCAATTGCCGGTCGGATATGCTATCCACTACACCAAGGACCTCGATCAATCAGAAGTCGTAATTCTCCTACATACGAGCAGAATCAAATGCCCTGAGGGGGCACCTTCGCATGCCGTACATATATACATTCTAACTGCACACAGCACACAGTATAATTAATGTAAAGAACGACGCTTTTCATTTGTTCGTTCTCCCTCCTCATCTTGTGCGGAACGCTCTTCTACACAAGCGTCGTTCTTTACATTAATTTGTGTTGTTTGCAGTTAAAATGTATATATGTACGGCATGCGAAGGTGCCCCCTCAGGGCATTTGATTCCGCTCGTATGTAGGAGAATTACGACTTCTGATTGATCGAGGTCCTTGGTGTAGTGGATAGCATATCCGACCGGCAAGTGGATGATCCCGGGTTCGATTCCTGGGAGGTACCTCGTTTTTCATTTGTTCGTTCTCCCTCCTCATCTTGTGCGGAACGCTCTTCCGCACAAGCGTCGTTCTTTACATTAATTATACTGTGTGTTGTTTGCAGTTAAAAAAAAAAAATATATATATATATATATATATAATTATTCTAATTGCAGATACTTGGGTGGTTTTTGGTCCATTTTGTGTAGAGCAAACCTAAGGTAGTGCGAGTGTGACTGTGATTAATGCAGATAAATTTGCCCTACTTTGGGGAGGAAACGCAAACTTGCAGGCATTTTGCTCCTGAAGAATCATGCACCATGACTGATTATAATTTGGGGTGTCTGCAATACAAACTAACGAAAATTGCAATCAATTGAATACGGATATGGGTGTTCTTTTGACTAGACTTTACACAGTGGTGATGAACCATGTACGAAGGACTCATCAGTACTTTGACCCCTTAACTGCTTGGCAATGCTGCTGCGAGCTGCTCGTACCCTCAAATGGGCGTATGGGCGGAATGGTGGTGTGTTCACATGTATCAGGTGAAATTGTGGCACAGGTGTCGACAGTGGTACCACGTTCAACGGGTTCACAGCACCCAATCCACCGTCCAGGCACTCTGTTCTGATATTTTGATTATCGAAATCGAAATGAGTAATGGGAGACACGTGTAACCTGTTATCAGGTCATTGCAGACTGCCATCTGTTGGCTTTCTCCGAAAGAAAAATGAGTGCTGTCGGTACGTGTGTATTGGTGTTACCAACATTTTAAGTGTATATGTTTCAGGGAATCTGTGTAACTAGGGATTTCATGAAGTGCCTAAAATATTCAGGGGTTTCATGTAAGGTTAAGTCGTGATATTTTCGTTAGTTTTAACGAAAATATCACATAACCTAACCAATCGTCAAGGGCGTACAGTTGACGTAACAGGGCATTCAATTAACCTAACCGGGCATTCAATAATTTTTCCGTATGTTTAACGAAAATATCACCACTTAATCTTACATGAAATCTCTGAACATTTTAAGGATTTCATGAAATCTTTAGTTACACATATTCCCTGTAACGTATATACATTTTGGGGGCGGACGGATTTTGGGTGGCAGATTGCCTGGACGCAGGATAGTGTCCCGTGAACACGTTGAATACCCGCTGAATATTGTAAATTGATCCTAATTTATAGCGAGGAACTCTCGCTTCACGCGCACTTATTTCAAACTTCTGACATCATTCTCTCCTCTGTTTTCCCGATGGAAGGGTAACTTAAGTGACTTGACTTCACTACGATAATTGGTCGGGTATATCATTGTATCATTCGCCATATTGATCATGTTGTACTAACGTAGAAGACCTTGTTTCATGAAACACTCTCTCTCTCTCTCTCTCTCTCTCTCTCTCTCTCTCTCTCTCTCTCTCTCTCTCTCTCTCCCGACAGCCCTGGCTGTTCGGGAAACGGGTCGTGCCAGGAGGCGGTCAGGATCATGAAGGCTCCCTCCGTGCAGTGCTTTTTAATGCTAGGTCGATTAGGAATAAGTTTCTCGAGCTACGGGCGCTCTTAGCATCAGAATACCAGGATATCGTTGCTATCACCAGTCCTGGATTCATATTGATCGTAGGGACTACGTTGGGGAGGTCGAGATTCCCGGGTATAGAATGTTTCACAAGCATCGCACCGGTGGGGAGGGGGAGGAGGGTACTAATATATGTCAGGGACACGTTGAGTCCGGTTGACTGCCAGTTCCGATCGGAACGGGAGCTGCTTAGCGTCGATCTGAACGTGGGAGGGACGAACTATAGGTTAATCTTGGTGTACAGACCTCCGCATCTCCTCCTCGAGGAGGATAAAGTCCTGTATACGGTCGACACAACACAATGGGGAAGTTGTGAGATTTCGATTAGGCAGACTCCTGGCTCACATTGCTACGGGGACTAATTCAACTAAAACTCACAAGCTCACCCCTCGCATAGATGTTACCTACTTATTGAAACTCACAAGATTACGGCGCTTTCGCGCCCAATCCGCGACTTTCCTTCTTCGACTTATTGCCGAACGCAAGCCTTAGGGGCCGCCGTAGGACCCGGCGAGGAGGTGTCTCCCGCCCGCCTAGGCGTTAGTTACGTTATTGATGGAAACTTTTTGGCCGAATCATCAGGCCTATCAGCGCTACTTATAAGTCAACGCATAGGTGCTCGAGGAGCATGGGGCCGGGCTGGGATCACCTCGGTCTTCCCATTTCATAGGTGCTTCTTAACACGGCCAAACTTCGATAGGAACACGGGAAACTGAAATTTTACATAAACGGCTACACGCGGCTACTTTACGCGGCTACGTGCTGAGTCTACAAAAATCTCTGTGTGTCCCGTACCACGTTTGGGCTTATTGCCGAACCTACGACTCGGGGGACGCTATACCGGCCGGAGCTAGGCACTCTCCGGCGGGCCTATCCATAGGCTAAAAGATAGGTGAAAATTTTTTCTCCCAAACTACTAGCCCAAAACTGGAATCATAGGCGAATCCCCGAGGTGAAATGGTCGGTCACGTGTCGAAACTCTGCCTCCATCATCGGTAGGGGATGGGGGATCTGCTTAGCCCCGCACCCCTTCGTAAATTCCTTCAAAATCTATGCGGAGGCGAACTTTCCGGTAGCTTTCTGAGAGGCACATAGGACCTATACCTATGGACCACTCTAAAAATCAGTTTTAGTCCCACGACCGAACTCCGTAGCCTGCTAGGGGAGAGGGTGTGTAGTTTTAGGAGACTTCAACTGTTGCGGCATAAACTGGGAAGACAGGACTGCTGATGCTGAAGGGAGGAGGCTAGTTGACTTTGCTGATGAGAACTTCCTGACTCAGTGGGTCACTGGGCCTACACGAGGCGAAAGCGTTCTAGACTTAGTATTCACGCCAGAAGACAACCTCGTCACTGGCCTCACCGTTGACGAATCGTTGGGCGGGAGTGATCACGGTCTGAGTAGGTTCTGTGTCTGCGTCCCTCGGGTGAAGCGTAGTAACTCGAGAGGCAGTAAGCTCGATCTACGGCGGGCGAACTTTGTTGGCCTCCGGGGCAGCGTAGGTGAGATGGGGTTAGAGGTGAGCGGCGATGTTGAGGGAGTGTGGAGTGCATTCCGGGACGAATTTATGGTGCTGCAGTCTGCTGCCATACCCTCAAAACCGGTCACCCCTGCTTCAACGCAGCCTAAGTGGTTCAGTCGGGACATCGCTTCGGCTATCCGAAATACGAAAGCTGCGTATAGGAGGGTGAAGGCCAATCATTCGCAGAACACTGAGGTGTATGTCCGCTGTGCAGGAAAGTGAAGGCGAAGGTTAGACTAGCGAAACGTAACGAAGAACTCCGGGTGGCAAGCCTCTGCAAGGGGAACCCTAAGGAGTTCTTCAGTTATGTTAATAATAGAAAGCCCATTAGAAGCATGATAGGCCCGTTAAAGGACCCCAGCGGCGTGCTGCCGACCTCCGACGCGGACATCGCTAATGTGCTTAATGAGTACTTTGCGGGAGTGTTCACCAGGGGCAACACCCGCGTCATCCCCGAACCAAGCGTCAGGCACGAAGGTGCTGGCGTGGATAATGTTCGGTGCACCGCGACAGTCGTTGCCGATAGAATAGACAAACAGCGCGTTTAAGGTCCTGGGCCAGACCAGTTCCTCCCCAGAGTGTTGCGGGAGGTGCGCGACCAGGTGGCTCCCCACCTGGCTACAGTCTTCAATAAATCGTTGGAGACGGGCCAGGTGCCTGGTGACTGGAGGGAAGCCAAAGTGACCCCCATCTTTAAGAAAGGGGATCACGAAAGTCCAGGGAACTATCGTCCCATTCGTCTCACTTCAGTTGTAGGTAAATTATTAGAGGGGATAATAGCGGATAGGATCGTTGACCATTTGGATTCCTACAAGCTGCTTGGGGAGTCCCAACATTGGTTTAGACGGCATAGGTCGTGTCTCACTAACTTGCTCGATTTTTTCCAAATCATGTGGAGTGAGTACCATAAGAGTAGGGCGATTAATATAGTTTATTTCGACTTTCAGAAAGCTTTTGATAAGGTACGTCACCACCGGCTAATGGCGAAATTCCGCGCTGGGTATCGGTGGAGAAGTAGGTAGTTGGATTGGAAACTGGCTGAAGAATAGGCGGCAGAGGGTTGTAATAAAAGGGGTTAGTTCGGGTTGGGCCACGGTCACTAGCGGGGTTCCTCAGGGTTCCGTTTTGGGGCCACTGTTGTTTATCATTTACATAAATGATATCGACGGTGGCATCGTCGGTAGGATGGCCAAATTCGCTGATGACACCAAGTTTGGGGCCAATGTTGGGACGCCCGAAGCGATGGAGCAACTGCGTGCGGATCTACGGAGGATAGGAGAGTGGTCCGAAAAATGGTAAATGCCGTTTAACTTGGGTAAATGCAAGGTGATGCACATTGGCTACGCCAATCCCAAGTCGGACTACTCGATGTTGAGGAGTAATATCGAGGCCACTGATTTGGAAAAAGACTTGGGTGTGTTAATTAGCAGCGACCTTAAGCTTACGAAACAGTGTACAGAGGTGGAAAAGAAAGCTCAGAAGCTGTTGGGTTATATCAGGAGGCAGTTTCAATTTCGGAACAAGGAGATTGTGCTCTCACTGTACAATTCCCTGGTTCGGTCGCATCTGGAGTATGCTGTGCAGTTCTGGTCGCCCACCCTAAGGAAAGATATTGAGAGGATGGAGCGAGTCCAGACGAGGCCACAAAGTTAATCCCGTCAGTTAGGCATATTGGCTACAATCGACGCTTAAAAGCCCTGAATTTGTTTTCGCTAGAAACCCGGAGGCTGTGCGGTCAACTCATCGAAGTTTTCAAGCTCTTACACGGGTTCAACGATGTCGATTTTAGAAGCATGGTTATTTTAAATGATAACTCAACTCGCAATAATGGTTGGAAGTTGGATTTGAAACGGTTTAGGACTAGGGTGTGTGGGAATTACTTTACGTATAAGATCTGTGACAAGTAAAACAGGCTACCTTCGGAAGTTGTGAACAGTTTCTCTGTGGATGAGTTCAAGAAAAGGTTAGACCGAATGTTGCACACTATTTGAGGGTGTATGAATTTTTGTGGCATCCGTTGCCATTGGTACCTCCTCGGTATGGGCTGTAAGGCCTTTTGAGATACTTCTTGTCCTTATAACTCCTTGTAACTCTCTCTTACTTCTGAATCTTTTCAAAGTATTTTTAATGAAAATAACGTAAATATTATTTTACCGTGAACGTCAATTTACTCCAATTATTAATTTAAATATGATAATATAATGAATTCCACATATGCATGTAGAACCTACAATCATTGAAAATATATTGGGTTCAAGACTATTTTCCTCTCAAACATAATCAATCCTTGTGTGAAAGAAAAATCATGAAATTGAGGTTTATCGCATTATGCTTGGATGTTTCATGCTCTTCAATCCATTTGTTTTCGACGACATCATATTACATTGTTGTGCAAATAATAATAATAATAATAATAATAATAATAATAATAATACTTGTATGCATAATGAGATACTATTATTATTATTTAAATACAAACGCATGACGATAATTACATCGTGAAGAAAGAGATTATAAGATTAGCAAATTTGACCATAAAGTCTTTTAAAATGGTCTGCAGGTAACGTATATTGGCACACAAGCACTGATCGTGCTTGGCAGGTTCACATGTGGAAAATAATGTGTGTATATATATATATATATATATATATATATATTATATATATATATATATATATATATATATAAATAAAACCTTTGGTTAGCTTCCGCCCGAATTGTTCATTCTGACGAAGGTCAAGCTTTTCACTCCACCTTAGACCTACAGTTTAACGTGGAATCCGAACCACGCCCCATCAGCAGCCCAGTGTCTTAACCACTAGGCCACTTAGGGTACCCATTTATCTACCAACCACTTTCTTTATTGTGTGGAAGGATGAATAGCTGGGTTTTGCTGCGCGCCGGCTGCCGTCGGGTCTCGAACCCGGGGCCGATGGATTCGTAGTCAGCGACGCTAACCACTACACCACCGAGGCGCATATATATATATATATATACAGGGCGTCCCAAAAAAATGTATACACACTTTAAATAATTATAAAGGCAGTGTTTATTAAAGTACATTTCATTTTCAAAATGTAATAGAATCTACAGACATTATTTAATTGTTTTGTCAACGCCTGTTTTCAAACTGACGTCCGTTCTGGTCCAGGCACTGCTGATAACGCGAAGCAATGGAATCGCAAACATCACGAAACATTTCGTTTGGTATTTGTGTGCATTCTCGTTCAATGGCTGCTCTCAATTCAGTGACTGTTGCAGGTTTATAGCGTAGACTTTGTCTTTTAAGTATCCCCAAAAAAAAAGTCTAGTGGTGTGAGGTCTGGTGAACGCGGAGGGTATTCTACGAAACCCCTTCGTCCAATCCACATCCACATCGTGCCAAGTACCACTCGCAATACTCCACTCTTCGGTCCGGATCATCTTCATTAATAGCATGGACTAATCTTGGAATGTAACTTTTCCATTGACAGCGCTTCAAAATGCGTTGGACAGACGATTCTGAAATTCCTACCTCACGACTCGCTTGCCGCACAGATTTTCTTGGACTTTGGTGATACGTTTCCAGTACTCTTTCTTGCTTTGTGGGGCTTGTCGATGTCCGTGGTCTTCCGGAACGCTTCTTGTGGACATTCTGAACAGTTCCATCGGCTTCAAACTTATCTCTAATTCGAGTGATGGTAAGTCGCGTTGGTGGATCTGTTTGAAACTCCCTCCTAAACTGTCTTTGCACTTCAACTGCGTTTTCACACTTCCAGTAGCATTTTAGAATGAATTTCCTTTGTTCAAAGCTTAGTCTGACTGCCATTATTAATTCTAATGGGTTTAACTTGGAAAGAAAGAAACATCAATTGAGCTATCAGCTGTTAAAGTGTTTATACATTTTTTTGGGACGCCCTGTATATATATATATTATATATATATATATATAGAGAGAGAGAGAGAGAGAGAGAGAGAGAGAGAGAGAGAGAGAGAGAGAGAGAGAGAGAGAGAGAGAGAGAGAGAGAATTACAAGGACAAGAGGAAGCCTCAAAGACCTTCCGGTCCACTCTGGAAGGTTCGTGTTATTAAACAAGTTTTTTTCTTTCGACTATCCTAGCAGTAGTAGAAAACTGGATAGAAAAGTATAAGGCTCTCTCCCCACACTCCGCTTCCTCCCTGCCAGAGGCAGGTACGGAAAGAGGTTTGAAGAAAATACCTTGACCCTGGAAAAGTAGCCAAGGAAATTTTACAGGAAAGTGGAGAATATATAAAAAGCTCTATAATTAGCGTGCCCACAGAGACACCGTGCAAGGGAACTCCTGCAGAGTTACGTTGTTTTAGTCTTAAACCATGAGAGTATTCAGTACTTTGTCTAGCTTATTTTTAAACACATTTACAAATGTTTGGCTGGAAGTAACCTCTGAGGGAAGTTGGCTCCAGATATTAATCATTTTATAGGAAAAGAAATTTCCGCAGACAGAGGTCCTAAATGTCTTTAGTTCCAGTTTAAACCCATTATTTCTTGTTGAATTGCATTAAATGAGAATAAGTTTCTGTAATCTACCCTGTTTATTCCATTGAGCATCTTGAAGACTTGAATAAGCTGACCGCGCAACCTCCTCGTCTCTAAGGTAAACAGATTTAGGCGCTCCAATCTCCGTTGGTAGTTTTGCATTCTCATTGGATGGATCAGTTTTGTAGCCCTTGCTTGTACCCTTTCTAACCTTTCTATATCCCTCCTGAGGGATGGAGACCAAAACTGCGCACAGTATTCCAGTTGAGATCTGACTATGAATTATAAAGGGACATTACAGTCTCCTTGTTCCGAAACTGGAACTGTCTTTTAATATAACCTAATATTTTTAAGGTCCTCTTTTCGACTTCTGTACAGTGTTTTGACAGTTTGAGATCATTGCTGATATAGATTCCTGAGTCTTTCTCTAGATCGGTCTCAGTCAAGTTCCTTCCCAAGAGAGAGTAATCGGTCTTCTGGTTCTTATAACCTATGTGTATTACCTCACATTTGTCCAAGTTGAATGGCATCTGTCAAGTAGCAGACCATTCGCCCAACCTGTCAAGATCATTCTGAAGCGTTCTTACGCCCTCCTCAGTACCTACACAACTTCCTAATTTCGTATCGTCTGCAAATTTGAGATTGTACTTAGAAGCTCGACGTCTATATCATTAAAATAGATGATAAAAAGTAATGGACCCAGAACGGAACCATGTGGGACAGCACTGGTGACGGGCGCCCAATCCGAAGCCACTCCATTTATTACCACTCTTTGCTTTCTATCTTGTAACCAATCCTCAATCCAATTGGAAACGAGCCCGGTGATTCCTAGTCCTCTGATTTTAGCCATCAATCTCGCGTGAGGGACTTGTCAAAGACTTTTTGAAAGTCGAGATACAGTATATCTATTGCCCTACTTGCATCGTATAGTGTATGCATATTATGGAAAAACTCTAACAGGTTTGTCAGACAGGATCTATGTCGCCTAAATCCATGTTGAGAATAAAACATTAGATTGTTAGATTCAAGGTGATACACAATGCGTTTTGTAATGATGGATTCCAAGTTTGCCGACAATTGATGTTAAACTGATCGGACGGTAATTACAAGGATTTTCCTATCACCCTTTTTAAAGATTGGTATTATATTTGTTAACTTCCAGTCGGTTGGAACTTTCCCTAACTCGATTGTTTGAATATGGTTATTAAGTCGTCAACAGCATTGTGGCTAACCTCTTTTAATACCCTTGGAAGAAATAAGTCGGGACCAGGTGATTTGTATTTATTCATCTTATCAATTAATTGCTGTACCTCATTTCTCGTAAAACTTATGGTCTCTACGGGCTGGTCACCTCATATGTAATCCAAGGACTTGGCATTTCAATTGAGTCTTCCTAACGAAGAACTCGTTTAACGTATTAGCTATATCTTTATCACCGAATTTCAGTACACCATTTCTATCTTTTAGGGGGCCTACAGAATTTTTAATTGGCTTTCTGCTATTAACATGGGCAAAAAATTCCTTAGGATTAACTTTCCAGAGTGAGGCAACTCTAGCTTCTTCATCACGTTTGGCTGATCTAATTAAGGACTTAACCCTCCTACGTAGGTTTATATAGTTTTCTGAATTAGTCTGGTTGAAATGTGACTTAAGTAGTTTGTAGGCTCTATTTCTTCCCGTAATAGCACTGCTAATTTCGTTGTTAAACCATTTCGGCGACTTTGTTGACAAGGAAACTATTTTAATGGCTATAAAAGTATTCTGTAATATTCTAAATTGATCCCTATACGAGCTCCAGGTGATACTGACATCCTCACTTATTAGAACTTCAAGTATGTCTAAACTATTTCGGAAGCTTTCAAAATTTGCTCTCGAGAAATCCAGTCTTTCACGAGTCTTTTCGCGTGTATTAACTGGAACCCTGGGGTAAAACCTAATCAAATTATGATCTCTGTTACTCACATTTTCACCAATAGTCAGGCTAGAGACTAGGTCATCTTCGTTCGTGAATACTAGGTCTAGTTTATTATTACCCCTTGTAGGACTGTCAACCCATTGACTTAATAACTTATCATCGGCAAATTCCAACAGTCTTGAGCCCTCAGCATCAGCTGTTTTGTTTTCCCAATTTATATTACCACAATTAAAATCACCAAAAATCACACTGATCTTATTATTCACTATTCTGCTTAATTGGTTATACAAGTTTATATCCTTATCAACGGAGTAGTAAGGTGGCCTATATACTAAAAGTAGATGCACTACTTTATTATTTAGGTTTAGATCAATTCCCAACATTTCATGAGCAGATACGATATTACTGTTTACCGGGTGCAGGAAGTCCCGAGCATACAAAAGTACACCGCCGCCTTCCCTTCCGTTCCTATCTTTGTGAAACATTTTGTAATCTACCATTTCAAATTCTGCTACAAAATCCCTCGTTTCAGAATG